>VMBQ01006371.1:28560-47137 GCA_007657795.1 Dreissena rostriformis | reverse complement strand
TTAATCTCATTTTTTTTTTTTTTTTACGACAGTTTTTTTATTTATTTTTTTATTTTTTATTTTTAGATCTACTTATAGATCAAGATCAGCGGCCTCCTGCACAATACTTCTTTAAATAGTATGAAAACTATTAGAATGTAATACTGTGATTTCATTAACTTATAAGCATGCATATCATATCTATTAACTTAATTTTGCTATATTTCCATATTGCAGCTGTTTTATACTTGTTACATTTATACACATGTTTATATAGTCGGTTCAAAAGCCTTAATGGCTTATGTTGTCTATTTATGTCTTGCCGACTCAAAATAAATCTTATCTTATCTTATCTTATCTTATCTTAACAATTGCATGTATAAATAACAAGCCGTGTACTATATCGCTTGTCCGTTTCCACTCAAAACTTCAATATTATCACTTGCGTTAAAGAGCTGCGTTAACTTTGAGCAAGTGTGCTATGAAATACTGTTAAAACAATACACGAAGTTTGCATAATTATAAATAAGCATGGTCTTATAAAAAATTAATATAATAAACATTGCACATTGATTGACATCATATGATACTGCACAAGGACTCACATGTTTAATGATGCACATTGATTCACGTGTGTGAAACTGTGCATGGTTTCACAGGCATGATACTGCACGTGAACTCACATGTGTTTTACTGCTAGTTAATTGACAGGTGTGATACTCTACATCGATTCAGAGGTATGTTACTGCTCATTGATTCAGAGGCGTGATACTGCACATGGACTCACATGTGTGTTACTGCTCATTGATTCACAGATGTCTTACTGCACATGGACTCACAGGTGTGTTTCTGCTCATTGATTCCCATGTGTGATACTGCACATGGACTCACAGGCGTGTTACTGCTCATTGATTCACAGGCGTGTTACTGCTCATTGATTCACAGGTGTGTTACTGCTCATTGATTCACAGATGTGTTACTGCACATGGACTCACATGTGTGATACTGAACATTGACTCATAGGTGTGTTACTGCTCATTAACTCACAGGTGTATTACTGCTCATTTATTCACATGTGTGATACTGCACATGGACTCACAGGTGTGTTACTGCTCATTGATTCACATCTGTGATACTTCACATGGACTCACAGGTGTGAAACTGCATATTGACTAATAGGTGTGTTACTGCTCATTGATTCACATATGTGATACTGCACATGGACTCACAGATGTGTTATTGCTAATTGATTCACATATGTGATACTGCACATTGACTCACAGGTGTGTCACTGCTCATTGATTCACAGGTGTGTTACTGCTCATTGATTCACATGTGTGATACTGCACATGGACTCACAGGTGTGTTACTGTTCATTGATTCACATGTGTGAGACTGCGCATGGACTCACAGATGTGTTACTGTTTATTGATTCACAGGCGTGTTCCTGCTCATTGATTCACAGGTGTTACTGCTCATTGATTCACAGGTGTGATACTGCTGATTGATTCACAGATGTGTTACTGCACATGGACTCACAGGTGTGTTACTGCTCATTGATTAACAGGCGTGTTCCTGCTCATTGTTTCACAGGTGTTACTGCTCATTGATTCACAGATGTGTTACTGCACATGGACTCACAGATGTGTTACTACACATGGACTCACAGATGTGTTACTGCACATGGACTCACAGATGTGACACTGCACATGGACTCACAGATGTGTTACTGCACATGGACTCACAGATGTGTTACTGCACATGGACTCACAGATGTGTTACTGCACATGGACTCACAGGTGTGTTACTTCTCATTGATTCACATGTGTGATACTGCAAATGGACGCACAGGTGTGTTACTGCTCATTGATTCACATGTGTGATACTGCAGATGGACGCACAGGTGTGTTACTGCTCATTGATTTACAGGTGTGATACTGTACATGGACTCACAGGTGTTTTACTGCTAATTGATTAACAGATGTGAAACTCTACATCGATTCACAGGTGTTACTGCTCATGGACTCACATGTGTGATACTGCACATTTACTCACAGGTGTGATACTGCACATTGATTCACAGGTGTGTTACTGCTTGTGGATTTACAGATATGATACTGCACATGGACTCACAGGTGTGATACTGCACATTGATTCACAGGTGTGTTACTGCTCATGGATTTACAGGTGTGATACTGCACATGGACTCACAGGTGTTATACTGTACATTGATTCACAGGCGTGATACTGCACATTGACTAACAGGTGTGTTACTGCTCAATGATTTACAGGTGTGATACTGCACGTTGATTTACAGGTGTTATACTGCCCATGGACTCACAGGTGTGTTACTGCTAATTGATTTACAGTTGTGATACTGCACATCGATTCACAGGAGTGATACTGCTCATTGATTTACAGGTGTGATACTGCACATTGATTTACAGGTGTGATACTGCATGCGGACTCACAGGCGTGTTACTGCACATACATTCGTAGGTGTGTTGCTGCTCATTTATTTACAGGCGTGATACTGCACAATGACTCACAGGAGGGTTACTGCTCATTGATTCACATGTGTGATACTGCATATGGACTCACAGGTGTGATAGTGCACACTTAAACTAGGATAGTCCTGCTTTACTGAATTGTGACTCATAGATCCTCATGATTTTGTTCTTAAATAAGAAATTGAATGTTTATTATCTACAATTGAACACAACATCTTTATCTGAGATAATTAACATTTCAAAGGACATTGATTTTTTTACAGTTTCAATTAAATCAAGGCTGTAAGTTAACCTATGTAAGCTGGTTTACCAATAATAAGTGCACATACTTATGCCTTACTTTAATCAAAGGTATGCCAAGAAATAATTGTACTACTTAACCCAACACAAATTATGTAGCAAGACTTTGAAGCAAACTCGTGATCCTCAAATTTTGTTGTCCAGGGCATACCAACTGGTCTAACCAGTCCAGTTCTTGAAGGGGGATTATTGTGCATTTACTGAATGCTTTTAAAAACATGTTATTTAACTCATCAAAACTGATGTTGTTGTATAACCATAGCTCCTAGATCACTAAAAGAATTCTCTAAGCAAGACATGATCCGGTTGTATAGTTGTTTAGTTACAAGCTTGATTACATTTCACCTGACCTTATCAAAAATGTTTGCTTGTACTATGTTTGCACACTTCATGGACATGTATTTTTAGCTCCACTGGCCGAAGGCCGGAAGAGCTTATGTCATGGCGTGGTTTCCGTCGTCCGTCCGTCTGTGCGTTAGACATGTTTTTGTTTACGCGATTAAGTCCACAGTTTTCATCCGATTCTTTTCAAACTTGTTCANAATACAGCAGCAATTCGTTTGAGTGACGCGCGACACAATCTTAAATGTCTGGTTTTGCTAAAAGGGCCATAACTCCGGTTATGTCGAAAAATCCGAACCAAAATATGGTGATGCGCATGTTCAGATGCTGGTGAATATGTTTATATAGTTGAATCCCTTATGTGATATCACATAACATTTTGATTTATATACACAAGTTAATCATGTACTATTTCTTCAGCTAGCAGGAAGCTGTCCGAAACTTTGTATCTCGGAACTGATGGCTTTCGTTTACAAACGATGCACTTAATGTGATTCATATTTGCTGGCAATTTCCCAATTTTGCAAAAGGAAACATATTCATATGTACATTGATACTAGTCTCGAACAAGCTGATATAAAGGAAAAGGCAAGAAAAGTGCCTAGAAAGTTAACCGTTTCATAGTTGGATCCTATGGGATTTGGATTTAGTGTTACTCACCTTCCATTGTTGGTTTTCTACAAACAGGATAGCCATTATACCGACCTGCACTTGCGTGGTGGCATCGATAATCCCCAGTGTGGAACACTCGATGTTACGTTTACAGATATGCATTTATACGACGTTATCGAAGATGCAAAAGATGAAACTTCGCAAAGAGAAGAGGTCAGACTTTAAATTTTAATCAATGAAATGATAAATTTGCATGCAACAACTGGACACGAAAACAGCAAGAATTTGAAAAATATTTGTATGCATTATGAGAACGTTATATCAAATCGTCTGTGTATATAGTCAAAAATATTTATCATAAATGTTATCAAATACAGCTTACAAGTTATTATAAAGCATGTTATATCAATTTTAATTTCAAAAATGTTTGTTTGGACAAATATTATAACTCAGAGCAATGCATTTCTCCATCGAATTCCCTTTCTAAACCGTTGTTTTTACCCCAAATAGGGATTGCGCCTCTCTAAAAATAATTAAAACTACTGACTACTGAAAATGGGTCGGTAAAAAGCGCCCGTATTTTCTATACTTTGAAAAAGGCGCACTTCTGGAAGACAATTATTAGAGATATGTTTTTTTTTTTGTCCTCGAACTAATGCAAAGAGTTTGCCTAATCCACACACGTCGAAAACCTGAATACTAGGAGCATATTTGTAAAGCTGCATCTCTCTAGCAACATTATTTTTTCAGTACACTTTACGCGAGACACAAGTCAGTAGTTAGAAACGTATTTTTAAGGACCATAACTTCTGTATTGAGTTACGCGTGGCGAACGTCAAATTATATATTTTGTTTGCCTAAAATGGACCATAACTCTAGTAATGCATTTAAAGTATGAACACCAAACTATGGAAGTTTGCATGCTGAATATTTTTGTAAAGTTTCATCATTCCAGCAGCAATACTTCTAAAGCTAAGCGCGACACACAAGCGACACACAAGCGACACACAAGCGACACACAAGCGACACATAAGCGACATACAAGCGACACACAGGCGACATACAATCGACACACAAGCGACACACAAGCGACACACAATCAACACACAACCGACACACAACCGACACACAAGCGACACACAAGCACCGACGGGAAAAACTATATGCCCCTTCCACTGAAGGTGGGAGAAAAAGCATTGATTCCTTTTCTGAATGAGAACGAGACATGATCAGGCTTTCCAGCAGGCCTTAACAAAAAACTAGGAGAAAACTAGAAATGCTCTGAACAAAAAACTAGGAGAAAATTAGGAAAAAACTAGAAGGGTTTATGAAAAACTAAGAGTAATATCATAACAAATCATACCTTTTTGTAAGTATAACCATTTCATTATACACACACAAATACAAAAGCTGTTTGTCTGACTACTTTCTTGGGCTGATCTATTAGATGAAGGTATATCGCATGACATAGGTGTGTAGGTAGCTAATATGTAATTAAAGCGTGGGATTGAACAAATAATTATTTTAGTAATCTCTTCAAACATTGAAAATCTNTATGGTCCCCGTTATTAATGTGATTCATCTATATCCTTCCAGAGTAAGAAGCTGTCGGAACTTGTAAGTTGAAAAGAAGGGTGGGAGGGCGGCAGTTAACTCCCTATATATTCTATTTTACTCATAAAATTAGAATTCAACTTCAACTTACAGGTAAGTCTCGTTTAATTCTGAAATTTTATTTCGTAAATTAGACTATATCGGAAGTGAACTGAGATTTTGAAGCTGCATGAAAGCGCAGAGAGTCAAGCAACACATTTATCTTACCTAAATTTGTAGAATTGACTCTGCAAACGTGCCATGTTTCTCAACGGGTTTATTGTAGAATTTCTTGAATTACCCAACATTCGACCAGCCTGCCGTCTTTAAAAGTTCTTTAATGGGAACAGATTTTTCACTTGCCTTCGACGTAGCGGCAGCTCTTACACTGTGTGGTCCAAAAATGGTGACATCTGTGCCAGATCGGATCATAACTGTTCTTACCCACCGAGCTAAGGTGTCCTTAGATACACATTTATGTGGTTGAATATAACTGATCAGTAATTTGGTCTCTCCTTCCTTCCTGAATTGTTTACTCTTTCAACACGTAATATATGCATAGCCGCCTATCTGGCGGAAAAGATTTGAAACTTAAAGTTGAACAAGAAACAACTGGCCTACTTTGTTTAACTAAGCCATCAATTTCGAACACAAAATCCGATTTTAACTTTTGTAAATTACGAACTGTAAACATATGTACAGTGTGTTAGCGCGCTGCATTGGTCAGAGCCATCAACATAACTAATTTTAAGGTTAGATCTTTCATAGATAAGGTTCTCACTGGACTGAGCTTCCGTAAATACACGAGAACTGTGTTTACGTCCCATATTTTAGTGTACCGTGGTAGAGGTGGTCTAATATTGTAAACTCCTCTGAGGAATCTCACCACTAGTGGATGAGTTCCAGCTGTGTATGATTTTATCCTTATTCCTAATGATGAGAGCGCAGATCTTGCTGTGTTTATAGAACTATAGCTGTTACCACGTTCGTATAACTCTGTCAAGAACTCAATAACATTGTTTACAGATGGAGATACTTCACTAACCAACCATTTACCACAGAATGATAGCCATTTCGAGATGTATGACTTGTATTGATTTCTAGTGAACATTCGCCACGAAGCGATGAGTATACTTGTAGCTTTCCTTGAAAGTCCTCTGTTTCGGAAGGAATTCCCGATACCCGGCATGCAATTAGAGTTAACTTTTTTTGTAGCGGGTGTTCCACATCCATGTGCGGTAGTGTTATCATTTTCTTCCTCCTGGGAATAACTCTGGGAAAGTCCACTAGAATGATCATCAATGCCGGAAACCAAGTTTGTGTCGGCCAAAGAGGTGTTATCAACATGGCTTGTGTTCTGTCTGTTCGAATCTTTCCAATGCAGCGGCTGATCATGCTGAAAGGAGCAAAAGCATAACAACAATCAAATTGTCTCCAATCAATAGTGAAAGCATCAATATATGTAGCCCCAGAATCTGGCTTGTATGAGCAATAACAATCTATCTTGTTATTTAGTCTTGATGCGAATAAGTCTATTGTGGGTGTGATCCATAATATCTGATACCATTTTGGGGTCGTGTAATTTCTACATATATCACAGGATTTTTAATATCAACACATTGACAAAAACTAGACATGTCCAAGTTTTCCTGAGCGTACAATTGTGCATATTAAGCAAGAAATGACAATGGCACTCACCGACCAAGATTTACATCAAATGTTCGATGTGACGTCCGTTTTGTGCTATAACGACGTCAAGTCGTTTTTTAAAATTGTCAATAACATTGGCGCACATTGCTGGCGTAATTTTCTTCATTTCTCGGCGAATGGCCGACGTCAGCTGCTCAATGGTATCTGGCTTAGGAATGTAAACATTGTCCTTCAAGTGTCCCCACATGAAAAAATCCAACGGACTGATTTCTGGCGAATGTGGAGGCCATACTTTATCTGTTTAATATGAGATTAATTTACTACCAAATGCTTCTCTCAACCATTCCAAGACGTGTCCTGCAGTATGTGGTGCAGCTCCATCTTGCTGAAACCATATATTCTGTTAATGTCAATTCCTTTTTTTCGCAGGGCAGGGAGGAATTTGGTCTTCAAGAGAGTGAGATATCGGGCACTATTGACTGTTGTGGTTTCACCTTCAGATTCGAAACAAAAGGTCCAATCACAGCTTTCAAACTCAGCGCTGCCCATACTGTCACCTTTTGATCATGAACAGGCTTTTCTAAATAGAAATGTGGTTTCTCCTTACTCCATACTCTACAGTTCTGTTTGTTAAGAGTGGTATTAATATAAAAAATGTGATTCATCGGAAAACCATACTTTATCAACTGTGTCCAATTTATCAACCATCCATTCAGCAAACTCTAGTCTGCTGTTTATGTCTGTTTCTTTCAAATGTTGCATTATAGACACCGAATAAGGAAACAATTTCAAATCGAAACGCAGCGCTCTCCTAGAACCTTTTTTACTGATTTTTGTGGTGCCTCCTGAATCACCTCAAGGATCTCTGCAACGTTCTCTGAGCTGCGGCTAGATCTTGGTCTTCCACTGTTGTTTTTTCGGCTGTCCCCAACTTAACCAGTCTGTTGAAATCTTTTTACAAGCCGATGTACTTGAAGCTTTTTTAGTCTATCATCTTAAGGATAATTTTTCTGCATCATTCGTATGACAGTAACTGGAGATTTAGTCTCAAAATAAAGCTTTACTATTTCAGCAGCCTTCTGATTTGACGTCGCAATCTTGAAAAACAACCCTTATTGGATGACGTCATATATTACGTCACGACGTTAAGTTTTCCCGTTATTTTCTTATGACAAAAACTTATGACAACTCCCCTTACAGGGGTATATAACACTCAGTCGGCAATTATTTATTTAATATCAAAACAGTATCAGATATTATGGATCACCCTTACATGAAAATGTGGTTATTCAATTTCCACATTCAACTATCATTAAATAGCCGAGAAGGTGCATCTGCTTCACTGAGCTTCCCTGCTATGTGTGATCAGGTGAGCCATACATTGTGTTCAATGCACCAATACCATATAGCTTTACTCAATTGGTTGCATTCTGGTGACTTGCAGCCGCCGGAATTTGTAATGTAATGCACAGCTGTCGTGGAATCCGACAGCACTTTAACATGTTTGTTTTTTACTTTTTCTTCAAGTGCTTGGAGTGCAAACAGTACAGCCTTTAATTCTAGCGCATTTATATGCAGTGCTTTTTCCCCTTTTGTCCATCGACCCCCTGACTCTTCTCCATCCATCACAAACCCCCATCCTAAAAGACTGGAGTCTGTCTGTATGACCAGGTAAGGGTTCCGTTTATCAATTTTTCTGTATTGTGAGTGAATGTTTGTGAACCACCATTCTAGTTCGGATTTCATTCTATCGTTCATATGCATGCTTCACTCAAAATTGCCCCTATTCAACTTTAGAGCTGTTTTTTTTGCATTTTCTAGTTCTCTATAGTGCAATTTACCGAATTCTTCTGCTGGTAAGGATGCTACTAAAATGCCAATGACCTTTGCCACATCACGGATTGTGGATCTGACTTTCATGTGTAACTTTTGGCATTCACTGACAATTTGTAATTTTTTCTCTTGAGGTAACCTGACGGTCATATCCTCAGAGTCGATATCAAACCCCAAGTATGTTATCTTGGTAGTTGGTACTAGCACAGATTTATCTGTATTTATCATGAACCCCAACCTTGTCATTAAATCTGAGGTGTCGTGCACATTCTTTAAGCATTACTGTACTGTTTAACCTCAAAGCAAACTTTCATCAATGTAGCCTGTGCTAATGTGACCAAGATTTCGTAAAGAGGAGTACACAGGCTTCATAATTTTAGTGAACCATAATGGTCCATGGCTAATTCCATTAGGGCAGCAGGTAAACTGATATATTATGCCTCTCCATATAAATCTCAACATAATTTGATCTTCTTCATCTATTTTGATGGAGTAATATGCATGACGAATGTCTATAGAGCACATTAACATCTTTCTATCTATGAATGTTAGTGCATTTTCAAAAGCATCCATTTTAAAATGTCTATATGGAATGAATTCATTCTCTTTTTTCAAATTTAAAATGAGCCGGTATTCACCGTTTTTCTTTAATCTTAGAAAAATTGGGGAAAGGAACTTATCCTTGTTGTATTCTACCATTTTTATGACATTTTGTCTAAGCAATTTTTCTATCTCTGAGTCAATTATTTATTAATTCCTTTTCATTGAATTGCCTTTGTTGGATATCTTTCTGACATGGCCTTAAGCCATCCTTGAATTCTATGCGACAATTTTTTACTATATCTAGAATTTTCTTATCATTTGTTATTTTTTCCCATTTTGAGACAAAATATTGCAATCTACCTGCTTTAAAGTCTGTACTTACATCATTTGTTTTTGAAAGCTCCTTGCTCCTCCTCGGCGAGGGAAGTTTTTTGGTTCGGGTGAGTATCTAGGTGCGGGGGCACTAAAAGCGTGGAATCCACGACTCCTAAATCCACTTGAACGGCTCCTGAATCCCGAACGACCCCCGAATTCCCCTCTAAAGGTGGGTTGGCCTGTCAATTTTTGCGAAATCTTCGATCTCCCTGGCCGTTTTAGATATGTCGTACCCAAACAACTCTTTGATCACTAGTAAGGAGTGGGTGTATAAATGGGCATACTCCTTTTTAAGTTCCGGCCGTAACTAGTCTCTGCGAGCCATTTTCACTTGGTAATTGGCATGTCCTATTAAAGCTATGGCACTATGGCAGTTCTCTATCACTTCGGGCATGTCAAGCTCCTCAGTTTTGTCCATGTCTGCAAACTTTGCCTCAAGCTGAGCTGCTTTGTTCAAGGCTTTCGATAAGAAGACGCCTGCCTTGACAACAGAGGTAGAGATCGTCTGCATTTCCCTATCCATGGACCTGCTCTGCTGGGACATAACATCCCAGACAAGTTTGTTCATTTTAGCTGTGCAGAGCCCCTCACAGTTCCCAGGTCTGGGGCAATTTTCGTCCTTTACCATTTTTTCGTAAAGATCCTCCTCCATGCCTTTACTGTAAAGTTCATAAATATCCGCAGCCAAGACTGTGTCTACATTTTCACCGCAAATGCCCGACATTTTGAGTTTTTTTGCGAGGAAGGAAAATCGGCTCAAGACAGGGTTTTCTGCACTAGGGTCAGTGTTGCCCTCATTCTCTGGCTTTAATCTTTTTAGATTAAACCTTTTTATTTGAGCTCGATTGCATCGAAAGCCTTAGGCTTATAGAAATGCTCTCGAATCCGTTTCCTGGGACTAGAACAAGTACTTGGTGTCTTTGGGGGAGATCACAGGAACGCTCCCAGTAGGGTTCGAACCCGTGACCTCCTGATCGCTAGGCGGACACCATATCCACTACGCCACGGCGATCTAAACTTTTTGAGGGGCCAGGGGCCTCCTCGTCGTTCTCATAGAAGTCGCCTTCTTCTTCGAAGAAGCTTGCCTGTCCCTGTTCAATGGCCATTATACGCTGAACCATCGACGTCCGCCATTGATAACGAGTCCACCAAGTGAACTCGGCGAAAAACTAATAATAAAAAAAAACACAACTACGTTGCGTAAAAACAACATTCAAAACACTATAATTTTCGGAAAGTAAGAGAGTTCACTACGTGTACTCAAAAATAAAACACGCACTAATTTGTTGTAGAACAAACGAAAAAACGAACCACTTTCGTTAGCGTGTCGACTGATTTCAACGCTTGCGATTAGCACACTGATGCGCATGCGCGGCGGAAGTACCATCTCAGTTTACTACCGGTGTAGTCTAATTTACGAAATAAAACTAAAGCGAACATTTGAAAATCTGTTTTTTTTTTTAAATATTTTTGTCAATTTTTCAAACTGTTAACAAGTCTCGTTAAGTACTTGTTTAGGTACCGCAGGATGTAGATGTTAGTTTTCAATTATGTCTGTAACCACAATGACCACAATTTTTGTCCGACGAAATACTGAAATAACGTGCGAATTCCCCATATGGCCTATATCCACATTCAAGTTTCACAATCTTATCTTAAACCTTTAAGACCTCTAACGAACTTCGTTTGATATCGCATTTTTCATACATTTCTTACTCCGAACGGTTTCCGAGTATGTTTGTAAAACTGCGATAATTTTGTCAAAGTCAAAACAACATATTTCTTCGAATATTCACGTCACACCACATGCCTCTGTGGTGTATAGGTAATGCATACGCTTTTGCATTCCTGTTTTTAAAACTATTTTTGTCAATGTCTTTTAGCTTCTATTCGTATTTAAGACCATTCCAAAAAGTGTTAAGTATAGTGTTGTTAATAAATACAATAACATTAAAAGACATTGGACAAAAAAATGTGAACAAGTCTATATTCCCCCTGTCTTATACATTATAAAAAACGTGTTACTATTTACTGTTTTGTTACGATATTAAATGATTCTTAAAAATCAATCATTAATATATTTAAAGATACGTTTGCACAATTGAACTATTCTATATGGAAAATATGTATTTTTCTGGATAACAATGTGTATTTGAGCAAAATGAACTGATAAATGTGAACTATTTCGGACCAAATTCCTTTCGTTTACACATGATGTACTACATACCATTCATACTTGTAAGCAGTCTATGATAAATAATTAAGTATACATCAATGCTTGTAAATGAGCAACATAATGCTGTCAATTCCATATGATTTCCTTGAGACTCAAAGCATATAAATTAATCGCCTTCGTCATAATGAATATTAAGTTCTTGTTAAATTAAGTTTCCTACGCCAGGGGTTTCGCTGTCGATCGCCACTGTCGCAAATGGCTGTAATTTTTTTTAAGTGGCTCTAATTTTTTTAAAGTGGCGAATTTCAAAAAATCGGTAAAATCCTATCCGAAAATGTACTGCGAGTCGAAAGCACGCGATCGAGCATAAGCGGCCAGCGTCTGTCAGTGTAAATATTGATTTACGACGATGTACGCGACCTACAGTGCAGAGTGCAAATTGAAATCACTGAAGCGTGTAAGTGTTACAGACGGTGTTTTTACTGCTATTGTCAAGTTTTTTTGGGATAATTATCGGATTAACGGCTCCTTTATGATATTGAGCACTGAATTATGTAATACTGGGATAAAATGTCACGACGATCAATAATTATAACAATTATTAGGGCTGCTTTTTCTTTAATCAATGCCATGGCAAAAGCATTTGATTTCTCACCAAAAACACATGAAAACTTGTTTCAACAGGCATTTGTAAGCATTTCTGGCTAATAGTTTAATTATTATAATGTTCTGGAAACGATATAGTTTAAATAAGATACCAACAATTTTTTAAATAAAAAGTAGCCCATTCAGACGATGTACTATATTTCGGATATGTTAAAATTCGGACATTTAAAAATAGCGACATTTATGTGTTGATAGATTGTAAAAAATATGTTGTATTTATTTCAGACGACTAGAATGGATGGTGGCAATTATCCTGTGCCTTTATGTCAAGAAATAGGCGTGAAAAACATTCATTTTATTGAACCTGGAAATCATCTGACACTAACAGAAAACATTTTATTAACAGAAGTTGCTGTAAATCATGTGCACATGACCTAATGTAACTGTGTAAAAAAATTGAATTGAGATGCTTTATTTTCTGATGTTTGATATTTCTTTTTCCCTTTCAGATGATGTACATTTGTGTGATGCTATGTTTAAATAAATCATTTTGAAACACGTATACAGCATACTTTTATATTGATGTTAACATTATTTAATTTATATTATTTTGGTTATATGTGCTGTTGGTCATGTTTATCAAGTGAAAACCATGTTATTTATATACAAAATAAAGCTTTTTAAGTCTTATGTAGGTATGACTTATGAAAGTACTTATTGTTATTTATGTATTTACATATTTTTAAAAGTAATCATATAGTCAATGGCATTAATATAGTAAAGTTTCTTTAAATGGTGGTCTTATAATTATGATTGTTCTTAGTATATAGAAGTAATAAGGTTGGCATAACCGACGGTTTTCACGCCGCGAAAAAGTGGCGACAACCTTTTTGGGCCAGTGAAACCCCTGCTACGCCGTGTTATTATATTTTCTATAAATTTCAGACTCAAGATGATAACGATGCTCCTGATGGGGTCATTTTGACGAAACTATCAAACAAAGAGGAATGTGCAGGGACAAACACAATTGAAAACGTATGTGGGGATGTTCCAATCCAGACAAACAACACGTCTAAAGAAATAAACCAAACTAACGAAGCTTATACAAATGAAGACAAAACAGAAAGTAAAGATACTACTGACGATGCATATTATACTTGTACAGACGTGGAAGAAAGTACATGTACACACCTTTGAATACTCTTAAATTCATCTTAAGTATGCGGGTGTTTAGGTCAACACAAATAGGATATTTAGAACAGTAAAAGCCAAAAACGAATTAAGATGGTTTTGGAAAATATAATCAACCGACGCCACAAAAGGTCACCTATTATAGTTTCACCCACATTGACTGTGATATTTAAACAAACATATACATATATATCATAATGAACATATGAAAAAGTGGGTAGGTAGGCATGTGAGCTAGGTTGGTTGTCACCATATCGGACATTGCAAACTCCGTCTTCCCCATACACCACAAGACAACAACAAAATAGAAAGCCTTTCCGTAAAAATAACATATCTATACAATGCAGCAAAAATCAAAATAATTCCCAACTTTTCGTGAGTGTTGTATTAAATTAGGTAGGATTGATTAGGCCGAGTCCTCACATCATGCAGCATCAGGCGCGGAAGGACCTTAAAAAGGCGATTTTGCAGCTTTTTTATAGACGTTATTCTAGGTATTGCGACTTATAGTTCAACCATTTAATGCCTATGGTTCGGAACCATAGCCATAGATGCCTCGACCACGGCACCCATATTTTGTAACGCGTTTAGCAAAGCGTAAAATACAATTACCAATGACTCTTATCAACGGACTCGCGCGTGTGTGTTTGAGATTTATTTACAGGTCGTCCAGCGTCTTCGCGACTACAGATGTATCGACCTGCCCCTGTGACCCTTCAGGGGAGAAAATTATGTCATATTATACATCAGAGCACGATGGCCAATAAGACCTTAATGTGACTAGATGCTTTTTTTATTATGTTGATGTTGTTGTGACAATATTTGATATTTAGTGGTTTGCCTTTTATCGAAATGGTTTTTGCAGTATTCCTATTATCTCTAGATTAGCATTATCCTTATTGGCATTAATATTTATTCCTTATAGTTGTGTGTGGTTTTTGTGCTCTCCGCCCCAAGAGGTGTTAGTGGGGGTTCGAGCGGGCTACAGAGGGCGCCCCGATTCCAGAGGCGCCCCTGGTTCTTTTAAGTGCCCGGTGTACAGCACCGATACACTGCACCCCCGTTTAACGTCCCTCGCGGAGGACTACAACGGACTCGCGCACCCCATGCACGAAGTTATATACTAGATGACATGACGTCATGGATACAGTTGCTACCATTTAAGAGAGGCGCTTATACTAAAGCTCGACGACATTGATTGTTCGTGCACTTTTGTCAAGAATTCCGCGAAATGATTTTTATATTGCTTTATAATATTTCAATTAAAAAACCATCATAGCCATAGTAACGGGGTTTAAAATATTAATTGCATAAAGGACATTGTCATACTAATAATGGTGAGCTATACAAGATTGGGATTGTCAAAACGGGGTACCGGTCACATGCCCGCCCTGACATAGGAATACATATGCCCTTCCGTTAATTTTCCACCACGGATATTGACCCTCCCGAGATGTAAACAAATTATATTTATAAGTATGTGCCATTAATGTGCCATCAGACTCGCTAAAAAAATAGTGAAAATAGAAAAGAATAGTGTAAATCAAAACTGCCTCTTCGAGTTTATATTTTATACATTATTATTATTATCTTGGTCATAAATCAAATGCTATAAATAATAATTGATAACAATTTGGGAGGGCCAGTGTCCAGGGATAGCAAAAACTGTGGGGGTATATATCCGACTGACTAACATTTGACGGGCGTGACTTTAATCATTAGGATTCTTGACCTGGTTATGAAAACATAATAATATTGTCATGCTTCTATTCATTTCATTATCAGGTTAGCACCGCGACAACAAAAAAAACGTTTAACGTTCAAGACTCTTCTTTGGAAAATTTTCATCAGAAATCGTTCCGGAGAAATAAGTTTGAGAATAATGATGTTATGTTATGTGGATAAAAATAAAGCATTTTAAAATGATAATCAACAGAGCGGAAAATATTTCATATTCATGTACGAAATACGCAGTCTCAATAAATGGCAGCTTCCGACGCGCCTGTAATTTGGAGTTGGATCATTATAAGAAAGTATGTCTAAGGATGTGTGTAAGAAATAGTTTGACTTTAGAAGTAAAGAGCGATAGATATTGAGGCACCTTCCCTTTACCATTTTCACAAAAGTATACTTTGCAGAATTAGTCCGAAATGTATACATAACTTACCAACATTGAACGCGACGTAATCGATGAAACAAAAAGACTATTGCCAAACAATATATGTCCCCTACCGGCTCCATATAGCAACCAGAATTGTTTACGTAGGAACAAAATGAAATGACGTGCATAATGTCGATTTTGCCATCTATCCATGTGTTTCAAGTTTCATGCAAAAATATGAAGAACTTTTAAAGTTATCGCATAATCCAGAAAAGTGTGTAAGTCCCCTCCGGTGAAACCGGTAGGGGACAATAACGGTTTGGTTGTACTAACAATATACATGAAGTTAACAGTACAGGCGATTATTGGTGTGCAAATGGACATGTCAATGGTGTGCAGGCTTCGTTTCAAACGCGCGTCCTTATTGTGTATTGTGTAAGTATTCAAAGTATCTCTATGTTGTTTTTTTCTCGTACATAATTGTTGTATCTTTATTACCATTACTTTTTTACATGGTTTTTATAATCGAAAAGTCTTTATACGTAAATGTGATATTATTTTTAATTGATTTAACCATGTACCGGTAAGTCCCATAAATGCTGTACATAAAATAATAATACCATCAAAATGTACCGTAACTGTACAAAAACTAATTTATTTACCAATGCTCACAACAGAATTTTTACACACAATTCATAAAGGCCAGTTTCAGATTGTTTACAAGTTATACAAACAGTATATGCAGTGCTAGAAATGAACAATCAATAGCTTACGTGTATTTTCTAATTTTAATTCTTACAAAACTATCACCTATCATACGTGAAACCAAGTGCATAAATAACACTGAAATTAAACAAGAAATGAAAAAAATGTTGCTACATGTAGTAATTTTGAAAACAACAACAACAAAGGCTTTACGAGAAGAGAAAACTCTAGTCCTGACTGGTGACAGCCCTTGACACTTCTCACCATACGATCATCACATTAATTCACCTATTTTAATATATGTACTATTTTAATGGTCAGATGGTAACCCTGAGATTGTATTACTACAAGGAGAAATAATCATTATCCTAAGCTTATGTCATTTTCTTTCAAAGTTAGTTTTTTTTTGACAAATCGTCGCTGTTCTTCGAAAACCGCGAAAGTCGATTTTTACAACTTTTCAATAGGCAAACAAAAACATTTTTTAAATATTTTTTGACGTTTTAAAATATACTTTTTATTTATAAAAAAATATAAAGGCCTGTAGTTGTCATTTTTAGGCACTCTAATACGACATTTTGATTTTCTGTTCTTTCTTCGCATATTTCTTAGTGTTATGGTATTCTGCATTGATAATCAAAGTTAAAATACAATTCACCGCACAATAATTATTTTTTTGACATTTTAAGTTTTCAACCCCAAAATTATTATTTTTTCATTTTTTTTCTGAACCATGCAATTACAAGTTTCACTCTTATTAATCCAAATATTTAACAAACAACACTTTTTTAGTATTAATTTATAGATAAATACATAATATATACAAATATGATAGTTTATAACGTGTAAGAAAAGGAATAAAGAAAATTTAAACAAACAAGTGATGTCATCATCCCTCGGAAAACCAGACAAATTACCATCTCAAGTCACAAGTTTTTTTTTAAATAAATATGGTCAGACAGACATATATAATCCTATATGTTTTAATAAAATTACATGTTTATTTTTGCTTCAGTGACAATTTATTGCTTGAAATGAAGTGTTTGTTAAAATTTACTTACATGTTAGACTATCAAAACCCCGTTTCTGCCATGCAGAATCCAGAGCTACTGACATGCCTTTTCGAGTTTCACACGGATACTGCCCCGATAGTTCCCTCCTCGCCTTGCCTTTTTCCTGGGAAGAAATGACATCTTCAATTTACTATAATTGAGAACATTTTCTTCACGTTATTTAACAAATCAACCGGTAAAAGTAGAAGTAGAAGGAGTATCAACTGACATAAGTGTTTAATAGTAAGTGTGATATAATCCATATGTAAGTGTCATCGATTTTATTTATTCAGACTTTCGTGACATAGCATGTCATTACTATAATTTTATTTGATGAACCCTTTCAAACTTGATTAATACATAAGCGTAAACAACATTCTTCATCCAAATGTTAATACCAAATACATGTATTAGTATCCCTACTGGATACGAATCTGACTATTAACGCTACATTTTATTTATTAATTGAAACATGGGATCTACAGTAAAAATCACATAAATCAGTGAAATACCTTCTTTATTTCCATCTGCATTTTCAAGCAGCGTCCGGAATTCGACCATCCGGCAACCGCGACAGTATTTTCATGAATCGTTTTCTTTATAATTATCAACACTGCTGTCCAATAGATGACTTTTATCATTAACTCCAGTCACATAATTATGATCAACAATTACACTTCTATCAATATTTCTGTTTAGAGATAGCAATTTACTTTTCCAAACCTGTCACGTACATTTTTGTTTTGATTTTTAGTTGTTCGCAAAAACAACTAAAGTTACTGTGGTGTTTTGAAAAACGTTGTTCAGTTAACTACGATTCACCGAATCACACTCAACCCGCATACGCGCCTAGAAATAGTTCGCGGTGCGGAAGAGTGTCATTTACATAACATTTTCGATAATGTACATAGTTCAATGTGTGTGTGTGTGTGTGTGTGTGCGTGCGTGCGTGCGTGCGTGCTTGCTTGCGTGCGTGCGTGCGTGCGTGTGTGTGTGTGTAATTAAAAGT
>VMBQ01006371.1:0-27666 GCA_007657795.1 Dreissena rostriformis | reverse complement strand
CTGAATATATAGTGCAATATTGTGACAAAAAACAACTTTGGGGAGCATCACCCGTCTCCGACGGTTTCTTGTTTAATTTTGCATTGACACAAAGAAAAATGTTTATTTGTGGGCTGTATATTGGAATATTAAGTCCATCCTTAGTAGTAGCCCCTGAGGAGCTGTCTGATCAGGTTGTACTTGATTTGAAAAAAAACGACTCAATGCGTCACTTGGGCAGAATGATTTAACTATTGGGATACATGTACAAGCAAGCATGAACAAACAACTCGATGCGTATATTCATCAGTGTACAAATATATTTATTTAAAAAAAAATGAAAACATAAGATGATATAATACATAATATTTACTAAGACTGGATATTACACGTGCAAGTCATCGAACTTGTTGCAACGATCTTCATTGGTCATTCATTTACTGGTCGAAATCCGCGCATGAACAACGACTATTTGAAGTCACTGAATTGGTCCCACTGTGGAGGAAACGTCGGACAGCAGTTCTGCTGCCGACATCTCACCCTCGTTATACAAGTCCCAGAGCCGGAGGTACCACTCGTTCTTTTGTTTAAACTTTAATTTCTCCCGGCGGTACATCGAACCCTCCGCCACCATGACCCGCGTGAGGGTAAACTTGTTGGCCTCGGCATTCAAGAGGGGAATCAGCTCGTAGAAGGGTGGGGTCGTCTCTCGGGCATGCGAGTTCATGCGACGATGCCACCCTTCACAGTCGTTGTTCGTGCGCGTGTCGCGTCGGAACACGTTCCACGTGACGGGTTGGAACGTCGTGGAGTTCACCCACTGGTCGAAAATGTATTTCCGCAGCTGCAGAAGCCGCTCATCAGTCAAGCTGCCGAAACGTGAGTGGAGGACCGGCTCTATTTCCTCCACCGGCACGAATGGCAGCGACATCAGCTCGCGGACGATCTTGTGGATTTCTCCGTGAGGCTTCCTATTGTAGTCAGACTAAAACAAAAAATCAACGGACTATTCAATAGCCTATTAAAATCCAACGAGAGGGGTCTTTTAAAATCAGTGTCCCTACTTTTACTTCCAGCAAACTGCATACCGGTAATACACGTTCATGTATTGGACTTCTCACTCTATGTTTGAGTATTTAATGGTTGAGAGTACGGTATTGGAATGTGATTAAAATATGAATAATGGATTCCTCTGTACAAATGTCGTGGCTTTAAGTATTTTCCTTTTAAAAAGTTTATACCTGTAAACCGAGACTTCGGGCTTTATTCCAAACAGCCTGTCCCCAGTGAAAGTTGCAGCCTCTTATTGCTACTGTCGGCATAGCTTGCCGGAAACCGGACCAGATTGATTTCTCGAAGTCCGCAACCATTGTTGTTACTGCCGGAGTTTTTGTCATCAGGTTGAGAATTGTCTTGAATGCCTGCAAGAGAGATCAGAAGAAATTTCAAATATGATACATTGATGGGTAAACACAATGTTTGTAATATTCGTCACCAGGGCTGAATGAGTTAATGTGGCAATTTACAAAACTTGACTAAAATGTGAAATTTTAATATTAAGCAACCTCGAGATTTTTTCGCCGAGCGATCTGGGCGATACGATACCCAACTTACCAGGGCATAGTCTTTGGTCATTCTCCTCGTCATTAGGACGAACACCAGAGGGACCTGCTTGACACTGGTTTCGTCAGCGCTGCACAGGAACGCATGTATCGTAAATAGCTGGGCAAACGGGTCCTTGACAATCTTAAAGTACAGAAAAAGATTATCGTAAATCATGTTTTTCTATTGGTAATTGTCTGCTTGTGCCCAAAGACAAAAAAATGTTCTAAATGAATATTCAATTGAAAAAAAAAATGCCAGTGCGATTCTTATTTCGCCAGTGATTTGTTTCAACCGGGCAAAAATATAGTTACCAGTGTGAAAATCATGCAGATGTTTATTCTGTCGTGATTAATAAAGTAGACTTTCAGTCTTCTTGCTGATATCATATTTATTCATTTCAATACACGCCACTTTTCTTTTTCTCAATTAACATCAAAGAGTGAAATTACATATAGGCTTATGTCAATTGTTTGATGGTCATCAAAAACAGCATTTTAAAGAAAAAAATGATATTAAAAAAAAACTTACCTTAAATGTTCCATCGACGTACCATGTTGGAACATCGGCCATATAGTTGATGGCCTCGTCCTTGCCAAAGACGAGCATTCTTTGCCCGTCCTCGGTAAAGTCTGCCTTAAGGAAACCCTCTCGCAGGAAGTAAGTGGCCAGCTGTGAAGTAAATGATAAGCTTTTTGTACAAAATCGTAAAGTGTTAAACAAGAAAAGCATGACATACATTATACGAAGTAAGAATGCCCCCTGTTGAATTTACAAACGTACCTCGAAGTGGACATCGTTTCGATCTGGATCCTTTGGTCGCTGTTGACTTCTTTCTCGGGACACGAGCCGCGTCAGATTGTGCAGTTTGGGTCTGCTGGCTGGCGGTAGGTTAGCATCTCCCAAGCTGAACAGAACATCTTCAGCTATACTGCCGCAAGAGCGAAAGACATTTTTTACAGCTTCGCTCTTGGCCTGAAATCAAAATTAAGAGTCGACCCTTTTCAACAAGATATTATACACACTTAAAATGCATTGTTGAAAATTGATGCCGATGACACTCCTATATCATACAGTACAATTTTATTAATCTTGGCAACTATACGCTTTGCCGTCGCCACTCCCTGTTCGCTTTCGTGACCATGAGATACACCCCCAAAGACGAATATTCCTTCATGCTCCTTCACAGTAGCCTTGCAGTACACCGTTTTGTTTCTGACAGAGCACTGCCACTCTCCAATTCTCTGCAACAGTATAAAAAGTTAAGATAAATAAAGATAAATAAAGAAATGATTTAAAACAAGTCGTTGCACAATTATGTATACGTATTTATCTAAATGTCGTAGAAAGTAAATGCTATTTCTTATTAATATGTCCATTATACAAAGATATAAGAAAAACATATTTAAAGTCACATTATCAAGCATGGCCAACATTAAATAAATTTGATATGTTAATGAGAACACAAAATAAAAACGAAATCATTAATCTTTCAAAATACATATAAAATGCGAACTGTTATGCATAGTTTTCATAATTATTACCTTATTTTCATAATTATTATGATCCATGTCTTTACACGTGTATATTATACATTTGGCTAAAAAGCAATTTTATGCTTAAGATCTTATAAATGTTGTTGTTGTTGTTGTTGTATAAAACTTTCTGTAACATTTTGTGTGTTTGTATCTGCATTAAAGTAGTCTACCCATAAATATCGATGGTTATTAAGCTGGCTACTGATGCCTTGATCTATTTTAAAATTGCGCATTATGGGTGGACTACCTTAAGCCGAGATATATCGCCAAGAGTAAAAGCCATCCTAGTATGTCGTTAGTCCCATTTTAAATGTCCAAATACAAAGCATCCTCCGAAAGGAAGCATAACCGGAAGCTTTCCGCATTGTTACTGTACCTTCAATGTGTATGTGTATCCGACATCGTCGACAAGCAAGTCCTTGCACATCTTCGTTGCCTTCTGCAACACCTCGAAAGTTGTCGGCACCTTCGTTGCCAGAGTAGGTTCTTTTTGCCTCGGCGCAGGGATCGGCTTCGACTGCCTCGGCGCATGGATTGGCTTAGACTGCCTCGGCGCAGGGATCGGCTAAGACTGCCTCGGCGCAGGGATCGGCTTAGACTGCCTCGGTGCAGGGATCGGTCTAGATTGTTGGCGCCGATTGATTTTGTCATCGAGAGATCTGAAGAAAAACATACTAAAAATAAATTTCTTAATATGTCCGGTAGACCTTAGTCATGTAATGCTTTAAACTGATAAATGTAAAGATCGGAACTAAATAGCTCAAGTATAAAACAACAAGAATAAGTAAAGAAAGAAAAAAGTAATCCACACCGGGACTCGAACCACTGAACCTTGGAGTAAAAGTCAAGCAATCCTTGTAATGTCACAAAAATTAACGATAACAACAGAACTCTCCAAATTATTCAATCGTTTCGCGTTTGTAACGCTTTATAATTTTCAGGTTTTAAAATCGTCAAAAGATGCACAAAATGGATATTTTAGATTGTGCTCACGTTATGTTTGACCTATATACTGTTTTTATTATGAACATGTTATAACTTTTGATCAATTCTCGGAATAACATTGCGGCATAATTGAAAGTTTCCGGTTATATTTTGTATGGCAAACATTTGGACACATTGAACTTGAGAGCTGACTTGTAAACACTTGGGCGGCGAAGAATACACATTATGAAAAGTAAACACACGTGCGTCATAATCTGAGTCTGCCATTTAATTTTAAAAGCGGTATATCTAAATAGTATAAGAAAGTTGTTGTTGACGATTTACCTTGCGACTTCACGATTTTGAATGCAGTTCTGAACAGAATACATTCACCATCTGCTACACAACAAGTTATTGCTATTGTTTTGTCAATACTTTTGTTGTTAGTGTAATAGCACTAGACACATCTTTCTATGTCCATATGCTTTTGAATGTAAGTGTATATGATTAATATGCACACGCATCAAAACAATTGTGTATACCCGCAGCCTGCCCTGTATCTGTATTTGTATTATTATACCTCACAGGTGGTTAGCGTGTGGCTATGATATTAATAAGTAAAAATATCAGTTTAAATGAAAAATAATCAAATCATAACGAAATGACTTCTCTGAAAAACTAATCTCACTATCAAATNATTTGAGAATATAACTCTAACATGAAACAAGAGTAAAACAATGTTGGTAACAAAAAAGAGACCTTTGTGCTTCCTAATTTTTGTTCTGCAACCTTTCTTTTGCGACATCCTTGGTGGGCCTGCCTCTCATCGTCATTTACTGGATGAGTCACTGGCATTGGTGGATCCTTTTCTGCCACCTTTGCAGGATGAGTCACTGGCATTGGTGGATCCTTTTCTGCCGCCCTTGCAGGATGAATCACTGGCATTTGTGGATCCTTTTCTGCCGCCTTTGCAGGATGAGTCTGAGTCACTGACCTTGGTAGATCGTTTTCTGCCGCCCTTGCAGGATGAGTCACTGGCATTAGTGGATCCTTTTCTGCCGCCCTTGCAGGATGAGTCACTGGCATTGGTGGATCCTTTTCTGCCGCCCTTGCAGTATGAGTCACTGGCATTGGTGGATCCTTTTCTGCCGCCTTTGCAGGATGAGTCACTGGAATTGGTGGATCATTTTCTGCGGCCTTTGCACGATGAGTCACTGGAGTTCGTGGATCTTTATCAAATGCATCTGCAAAAGCTGCATATTGATAACATTACATGTATACTGTACACGCTCTTCTAAAGTTACTTAGCGAAACCAATACTTATTGTTATTAATAACAATTCTGACCTTACCCTCACTTTACTCAAAAACCTACACTCTGTATTGCTTTAACGCCATTATTTATAGAGCTAAATATTTCAACAAATGGTTCCATGTAAATATAATTAATCCAATTACATTCTCAAAAAAATGATTCGACCCAAATTTGTTAACTTACTTGCTTTCTAAAACATTTATGCTTGCAAAAGTTCATAATTTGAAAAAGCTATAGTATTCAGTTAACGCACGGGGCCTTTTGGTTATTTCATTGCTAGTATTGCGAGATTTACATCTCAAAGAAAAATGGTTTACATTGAAACCATAAAATACAGAACTGTGCAAATACTCATTTGTTTGACTAAAAACATAAATACTATTAAACTTGATTTTGGATTTAGCATACGGCAAAACTGTGTCAAGTGTAAATTGAAATGCCTTACACATAACAACATATTTTGTTTTGATATATCACATGTCTTACGTTTGATGTTGTCATTAAAGAAAATCAGATGGTTAAATCTCGCAAATTACACCTGCATTTCACACGTTTTGTGTACAGTAGTGTTTTTTGACACAAAGTATTTTCTAACCCAATGGTCACAAAATTCCAGTATAAAACCAATAAACCTTCATGTAATACAGTGTGTTCACTAATATTTTTTTGTATACGAGCTTTATAGTTATAGATAGGATATCGAAAGGTTATAGATCCGGTTTATTTATAAATCAAGTATAAAACATACTTTTTTTAAATACTTCTTAATATTGAATTTATGATAGATTAAAATTATAACACGCATCCACTCTTTAAATCATCTGGAATTGCTTGTGTGTGCATTTGTAAGGTGTTACGTTGGGTGCTGTATCATATCTTGTACATACGTGAATGGAAGACAGGCATATATAAAAGTACTGACATACCCTTCTACGTGATTGTGCAGGTACACTACAGTTGTACACATCTTAAAATTCATTAGTCTGAAGTCGAAATCTAATGCATTTTAATGACTTCATTATAAAACATCATTGTTTCATCACTCTTTTCTTCTAAAATTGAAATTGTTTGATTGTTAGTTGTAAAAAAATGTTCACTAACCAATCAACCTCAGCGCTTCCCCAATCGTAATTCGTTCCTTTGGAGAAAAGGCCAACAACTTTAATAATAATTCCCTCATTGGTGGTGAACATTCCATTGGCAGAAGAGTCGTGATAAAATCAGCCATCGCGATCTAGAAAGCGGATTGAAATACGTTATTACAAATAAATCACAAGCGTGTAAAATGTCAAAGTGCGCCGTCGTACTGTTTCGTACCTAATTGGCTCACTCTTTAATTCTATTGTTCATGAAGAAGAAACCTTAATTTCATTGTAAAAGCGTACAGTTAGCATACGCCCATAAACTCCATGCAATCTCATCATATACAGAAGGAAACAAATTGTTGTTGTTTTAATATTATATAAATATCCATAAATTTAGCTTTTTAAGAGATTGAATGAAAAAATAAAGCGTTAACAAACATTTGTTTCTGTATGTGATTTAAGCATGGTCATTGACATAAAAAAGTGTCATCGATATATTTTGTTTTTGTTATTGGTAAGATGATCTGATCTTATATGAAATTTGACATACAGAGGTAGTCCACAAACGCAACGCAAGAAATATCACAACCAAACAACCCTCGCGTCTAAACAACATGCCCTGTGAAAAAAACATGTCATTTCATAGAACGGCAAGACTTTAATTGTGGGTCGCGTATTGACCCAGAAAGTTTTATAAAATGCAATAATATAACGATCATGTCCAAGACAGAAGTTGTCAACAAACAAAAAGAAACTAATATCACAACAAGCAAGCATTGTTAAATACTGTTACGACCTACTAATATCATGAAATCCTCGCGTACAAAATACATTGCCTGTATAAAACATACAATTTTATAGCGCTGGATCCCTGCTTTAATTACTTGCTTATATTAAAATGTTGGCTGTATGTATTGTCTGGTTCTGTGTAGGCAATTGCGCCATAGTCTTATCTTAACGAAGAGCAGATTGTATAAACCATTTCTCTCCAGATACTGTTTCTTGATTTTCAATTATTCCTGTATATATTATAGAGCTTCATTTATAATATACAGTACAATACTCTCCTTCAATATTATGATTCTTAAATAATAAATACGCTCAAGCAATACAAATAATAGCGGACTTAACCCAAACTGCGGTTACGATTATCACCATTTGATCTGGAATTAGGAAATGGTAATTTCGGTTTGCTTTTGAACAATGCAGGTCCAATGCAAATAGCTTAGTATGAAATTTGACTTAAAACTAGTTGTAATAATAAAATATTTTGGTGCATTAATAATCGATTGTCATACCTTTTCCAGGATTTCAAATCGAAGGTCTTTCCTCTCCTGATCGGAGTAAGTATCATAGTTAGCCTTGCCATGTGTGAATCTCTTCTGTACGATTCTGTTGCTTGATGTGTACAGGTTCATCAAAAATCTGCCAAGCGCAAACACGGTCGCCTTTCCATCAATGTCATCATATTTTAAACCAAATGCATACGTCTGTGGCCTGAAAGGAACATGTACCCCTTACTTCTTTGTTCAAAATGCATTTAGGTAGTTATCAAGGCTAGACATCTTTTCAGATATAATCACTGTCTTCCAACTCTTACATACTCGTTCAGCGATGTTAACTAGCCACATGCTTTGCATGAAAAGTTCTACTTCTAATTGTCATTAGATTGCCGAGTCATTTGGAGCCGTCTATTGAGCATTTTGTTAAGCGTTTGGATTTTGAAAAATATAATTTATTCGCCATTGTACAGAATAAAGTCTTATAACGTTCTATCGATTTAATAGTCGACCAACAAAATAGGAACGTTATATTGACGACAAAAAACGGGGCTTTGCCATTCATACATCATGCTTGTGATTAACATTTGCTTTATCGGGAAAGAAGGACACAAAATGTTAACAATTCAATAGTTATTACCCTATAATAATTCAATGTATTTAAAGAAAATTTAAGGTATCATGTTGTGGAAAATTCTTCATTGTATGTATTTATTCAATTTTGGTTACAATACTAATATGTTCTTTTTCTTGCAGCTCATTGTGTGGGGCTTTAAACAGGCATAATACAGGATTATTAAGTTATATACATTGAAACCGATTCAAATACACGTACTCTCTCTGGGAGGGATAGTGGCATCTTAAAGAAAACACATTCATAACAAAAGTGTTTAAAATTTTTAGTATAAATGCTAACGACATTATGCTTCAAATATGCAATAATGCGAGCATTCTGTGATATGAAACCAATTTATGATGAGTATCTTAATATTTCCCTTTTCGTCTGAACATAACATATTGACGTAAAATTATAAGGAGTTTACATAACAATAATGTACACCTAATTTCTTACTGTTGTGTAGCAGAACATTGTGTGTTTTTAATTAACAATTAACTCGCATTGTGTGTTGAAAGTTTGTCCATAGACGGATTTAGAGGGTGGGCGGAAAAGGCGTACGCCCCCATAGAATTTGTCAATGTTCGACTTTTTCAATCACTTGAAATCAATTTACAGTAACCTAGTAGTTAGCATTAGTTTCTATAGTACACATGTGTAACTGAATTATTTGATTTCATTGAGCATTTTGTTTCTTTATACACAATTACACATGAGAGCAAAATGTCATCTGCACAAAACGAACAAAACTTGCTTCTGAGGTAAATCAACTATCAGAAGTTTTGTTGTGACTTATACAAAAAAGAAGAATGTATGCCTCACATAAATTCACAGAAATATGCCTAATTAAATGTGTGTCTGTGCCAATTCATGTTACTTTAACAAGTGTTGTGCAGTTTGATGCGGTGCTGAACGGTGATAGTTAAATATTCCGCACCGCCCCCTTCAATAATTTACTACATACATGTCCATAAAACGCAAATATTCAGACACAACTTTAAAACTAAAATCTATATATTTTCTGAAAATCAAGTTAATGAGTGTAGATATTTTACAGAGATTGACTTAACTCATAGAGATTGCCAATAATTCTTAACCTCTATAACCAAATGTTGTTGCTGACTACAAATCGTTAAAGTTACTTCTTAATGCAGCTAGAATGTTTGTACAAAACTATTCATTAATTAAACTTGAATAATAATAATTATTGAAATTATAATCATTTATTAATAACATTAACTATGTAGTCATACAAGTGCCGCTATGTTACATGATACAATTCTTTGCCATGTTCCTCTGTCGTGAGTTTGATTTTTGCTTAAAGTTTTCATTCGCAGCGTTTTAATTTCCATTGTTGTTCTTCAAATAAGACATATTAAAATCTCATATTGTTATTATTTTATTATATAATGTTTAAAATCACATGAGCACATTGTGCTTTTGGTGAGCTTTTGTGATCACCTCTTGTGCGCGGTCGATCGTAAACATTAAACTTGTGAACACTATAGAGACCTTATTAACTGTCCAATCTTCCAGAACTTTTGTAAGAAAATGAGTCCCAAAGATATTTCAGTAGAGTACGAAACTGTGTCACGTAGTGTCGAGAACTCAGTCATTATGTCAAATTAAACAAAACAAACTTGTGAAAACAATTTCAAATCCCATTTTCGACCAATCTTTTTGCAATTTGATAAATCAATAATTAAACCTTGTGAACTATATTTGCTCAGTACAGTTGAATTCCATAGTCTTTGGTTTAGTGTGTTAGGGTATTTAATCCTGCTGCATTGATTTCACAAAGACAAGTCCTTATAAAGCGCATGTCATTCAAGTGCTCATTATCGATATAAGCAATCTTTTGAGCATCGTTTTTGACTTTGATTTTTATTTGTTAATTATTAATATTAAGTATTATTTAAGAATATATCATGTATGTTATATGAACATAATATAAAAAATGTATATCCAACAATGTTCCATGATAAAAGCGATCATGATATATTATCGTTTTTTTAAAGAACATTCGTGTAATTGCATATACATGCTTTGGCGTGCATTGCATATTTTAACACTACAGTTTGTTACAGTCGAATCATACATATTTAGCTATTAAACAATCGACAATATAATATTTTCCTCGGACAAACCTTGATTGCAGTATGTATTGGCACACTTCGGGCGCAATATTTTCAATTTTGAGGCCCATGATGTTTATCGGTTTGTTTTTCTCCATCACATTTTGAAATCCTTTTATTATCAACGATCGCCATCCCTTCTCCTCATGTATTGCCACGTTGTCAACTGTAATAATCAAGCTATGCTATTAACACTACCACTTCCATATTAGTTAATCTTTTAGGACGGTATGACATTTATTGCTGTTTGTATAGCTACACATACGGATGATAAACTAGAATTGTGCTTTATTTATAAACAACCCATGTACGAGCAGTGTAACCATTTTTAGTCTGATAAGGCAAATACAAACATAGAAACGCACATGTACTTGGTAACGGACCATACGACGTGAAGCACGGTGGTCTTAAGAACGCGTAGGTTTGTATGTGGCCCACCAGACTTTAGACTACTACGGTCATGAAAATTTACTATTTGATAAAGATTTAATTCGTGCAGTCGTTTTTATCGTTTATTTGCAAAATATAATCTACAATCGTGTGAACCTTAGAAGGTTATCACAGTAAATTTCTAATGACCCATTTGTTTATCTTGACGCGGGTTTCATTAATATTTTAATATTTATACTCAATAAATCATGTATTTGTTGAAGCTAATTATTTTGTGTTGTTGTTTAAAATACGGAGTATTAACATTAATAAACCAGGTGGTTGAAGAAGTTGTATTAAAACCATTTACGTACCGATATTCAAGAGATATATTCCTCTACGTTCAAGAAAATCCAAACCTAGTAGCAAAGTATTGGCTAATATTAAAATGAAATAGTCTTCTGTTTCGTTTTTTGTGGGATCGGCCAGGTCAACTGTAAAATGCATAAGCAACAATAATAAATGTATCAGTACTAAAATGCTGAATAAAATTAGTATAATTATTTCCAAAAACGATTGTTCAACGACCAATACTAAAGTTCCATACAATTTTAATACATTCTGTGCCGATACAACCACGTTGTATGTTTTGTATCACGTGGTTAGAAGTATATTCTCCAAAATGATTTAATTTCTTGAGTTGATGTTTACATTTTTTGAACTTTAGATTATTATATTACAGTTTATAACTAGCTGCTAATGTTATCATACATGTGTCAAAAAACTGAACAAATTGCAAATTACCATTTACGCGAAGTCATTAACTTGTCATGGTGAACCATATATATACTATTCGCATCATTTGTATTAGAAAGTAGTGTTCATGCTAACCAATTTAAGAACAGTAACATTAATACATGAACTATGCGAAAGTATTAAGATACTTCTTTTTTCATATCTTACTTTAAATCACATGTGGTGTAGAAGTTGACAGGCAACTTGAAGAAACATTAAAGACTGGTCATTACATAAAATGATGAAGGCTGTTCATAAAGTTCAGTCCTATAGTGTTTGTTGTTGAGCTGCTTCTAACTTTATTGTAAGCAGTTATGTAGAAACTTATGTTCAAATGTAAAGGGCGGTTATTGGTATACAGCTTGCATGCCCAAAATTTAATTAAGTATTCTTTTTTTCCGCTGCATTTTCGCTCGAAGTGTATATAAAAGGTTTGCTGAAAAAATATCTAAATAAATAGCTACCTGAATGATGAAGTACAAGTTCCCTGGCCGCTCCCTCTCCACGCAAATGGATGATAACTTTTTCCCCCTTGATTTGAATGACAGGAAAAGAAAACCAAAATAACCTAGTTTTACCAGCCATTATTAAAATATTAATTATGAATTAACCCACCCATTTTCAAAATAAAACTTTTAACACCAATTTTAAATCTGTATTTCGAAAGTATAAAACTGGTATGCATGATTCCGTTATTAATAAATATTGTTTTTCTTAAATTAATGTTAAATGTTTCTCACTTAGTTTTGTTGTTTCTTTTGATATTCAGGTAAAATGAAAAGTATCTATTTACATGTTTTGTCCTGGAAGTGCAATATTGTTTACCCTCCACTGATTGTGTTTGGTTTTCTTCTTTCGAGCTACTGAAGTTCGTGAAAAGAAATAAAAATAAAAATACATATTCGACTTTCATGAAAGAAAATAATATGCAGCATTATAATNATCGTCTTATCCATATATATACTCATACCAAGTTTCAATGAAATCCGCCAAATCACTTCCAAGATATTGCTCCGGACACAAGTGTTCCGGACGGACGTACGGAAGGACGGACGGACGGAGGACGGACGGACAACGCCAAAACAATATCCCTCCGCCTCTGGCGGGGGATAAAAAAAAACGAAAACAAAATCGAATTTCTCAAACATATTATTATTCACACAGGTAACAAAAATAATAATAAATAGTAAATATTAATTTCCCACTAACCTTTGTTCAGAAGAATGTCCACCAATAAACGGCTGAGGCGGCTGAATGTGTGTGTCCCTGTCATTGATAAAAGCCTTTTTATTTCGTTCTAGTTTCAGACGGGTGGGCTCAAGTGTATCCCAGTCATTAGTATTGATCACTGCTTCTGAGAATGTCACTACCTTGGACAACTTTTGTGGCAATAACTGTGAAATAGAGGGTAACACGTATTTCATATGTTTATACCATGATGGCGTCGATTTTTTTATTCAAATCACATAAATCGTATCTAAGGAGGAGGTACAGAGGGAGTGCAGCGTAATATAACAATAACACTCAATATTGTAATATGTCCATTATTGTACAAATAATTGTGGTAGAGTGTTTTGAGTGAAAGCGCAATACCTTATTTTTAAGTTCTAATTGACATACATTACTAGTTGGTTCAAATAATTTGCCATTTGCCAAATATCAAATAATGAAAAGAATAAACACGGAAAAAGTTGCAAATATTACAATATCCCCGTGTCAAGAACTCATTAGTATCAGTGGCCGGCGGATAGCAATAGCAGTGGGGAGGAAGGTAAAAGTAAGGTATGTTAAAAAATGTTCTATACAGAAATAAGTTAAGAAACGAGATGTGACGATTGAGTTGGTTTTTTCATTCCTCGCTTAATAGTGACATTACATTCTGCACAAGTTGTTTGATTCCCATAGTTTATTACATTATTTGTCATTTGAGCTAGGTATACAGCTAAACGCGACATGCTGAATCTCTTTGTAAAAATGTGTGTCAAATTTATTGTAAAATCGATTAATTAAATACGAAGTAAAGGTCTGGAGAAGCTGCCCAAATATTACCGTTTCCATTGACCTTTAAGTTCAGATAGTAACACGGGTCTCACTCATGACAAGTCATCTCTATAAGTTGGATATGTTTGGTAAATGTATTTATGATGGCATGCTTCGTGTTGAAGTTATTGCCCAAAGAAGCTTTATTTTGCCCATAGTTTACATTTGACCTTTGATGATTCGTTATTAAAGCAAAGTTTGACCTTGAACTTTGAGCTAGGGAGACAGCGTCCAGATGGTGACCATAAATAATAAGTTAAAAATATAATGCGTTATGAAATTACAATCTGCGGATTTAAGCAAGCAAGTAAGCACATATTATTTACCTTAATGACAGCTTTATTGATTTGTCAGTCAGGTTACACGACAACAACATAAAGGGCATATAGACAAATAGTTTTGACTGTTTCTTTTACGATCAAATAATTTATATTTTAATACAAATATTTTATATTTGAAACGCAAATCGCGATTTTTTTGTTTAAAAAGTGTTAAGAACATAAACATTAACATTTAAAAACTAGAGCTTTGTCACAGACGTGACGAATTCCCCCACATGCCGCATTGACACAGAATATTGTGCATGTTGTCTTCACAAAAAACAGCGGACACCATGCTCAATGTTTAAAACGCACTAAGTGACCCCGTGACCTAGTTTTTGACCCGGCATGGCCCATGTTCGAACCTGACATACACACCATCTAGATAAAACTTCTGACCAAGTTTGGTGAAGATCGGATGAATACAATTTGAAATAGAGTCCGGACAAAGTGGCCCCTTTGAAAATGCACTTATTGACCCTATGACCTAGTTTTTGACCCGGCATGACCCATATTCGAACTTGACCTAGACATCATCTAGATACAACTTCTGACCAAGTTTGGTGAAGATCGGATGAAAACAACTTGAGTTAGAGAGATGACAACCAATACGGACCGACCGACAGACCGACAGACAAGCTCACTCCTATATACGCCCCAAAACTTTGTTTGAAAAGTTAGCAAGACCGAATTGGTAATGTTATTCCTTAAACGTTTGAAAGCGAACATATTTGAAGCCCTTACTATTATGGGTCCATTAAATTGGTGATGATGATTGTTATCATTAATGTGAGTTAATTGAAAAATATATTTTAAACAAACATATCTTGAAATTGAATTGTGAACTTCAACATTATAGATATACATTTTTCACTGATACATGGTCATGAGAAATAATTCATAAAAACAATGCAAGTAACCCAAGAAATATACAAAAATAATTGAACTTCAACTAATAAATGCTAGACTGGGAATAGTTCGACAGAACTAAAACCAAGTAACTATACCGTTAATTTATCAATACTGGTATTGTCCGTATATGCTCTCTCACTACCGGTTCCTTGACAGCATTGTCCTGCCGTAGCAATGTGGTCTGAAATGGCAAAAGTAAGACTTAATATCTTTGATGGTACATACTTATGTGAATAATAATTGATAAGTGGTCAACAATTGTGTATGTATTGTATAATCAACATTTCAAACAAAACATTTGCGCCCACTTAACAGTTAAAACATCTGAATGTGCATTTTTCTGAGAATCGTTATAGACTGTAACATAAATGCATGAAGCTAATTTCCATTTGAACATGTGCATTAAAACTTCTATAAGAAATGCAAAACAAAATCGGGCTGTTATTTATACTTATCATTTCCTGATTATATGCGGGACGTTGATAACAGCCATGTTAATAAGCACATTCGTAAGATTGATATCCCCCGCAAATTTCAAAATGTTGTGACAGACGGAATGACGGACGGACGGACAACGCCAATTCTATATCTCTAAGCCTATATCCCTATATAAAAAGACTGAAAATAAGGGAGGGTCATAATCATTGATGTACTTTACCGGCTGGTTCAGCGATACAACCGGAAGGAGTTAGTGGTGGTTCATCGCCACATCCGGAAGGAATTAGTGGTGGCAACGGAAGAAAAACCTTGAAACGATTTACCATTTTCATTACTTCATCCCATATATAAATAATATAAAATGTGTCATTGATCACTCAATAGCTAACAATCAACCAATCGCTATCACCAAACTCTTTGCGTTGCCGGTTGAACTTTTTATAAGGTGGTGCCTTTTTATATTGGAATTTTCAATAAAACATGCTACGTTCTGAAATCGTGTCAACAAGTTTGATTTATCTGATACATATTTTAACTCTATTTCATGGCTTTCATGTCATTTCTCAACTTGTTATGTTGTAATGGTAAAACAATTGTATGATTTAGAAACCGTGTTGTTTTAAATACAGTGACATTGACCTTAACCCATCTGACCTCAATTCAATAACAAGATGTTTGCACGTCAACCACCTACGCACATACAATCAGTGCAATAACTCTATCGTAGCTGAAGTTATTTAGCGAATGGAAATTTTTTATGAACAATTATATTTACCTTTACCCAAATTTCCCCCAAATACTATCCAAAGCTAGGTATGCTTGCAAACTTGATATATTATAAGTTTCATCTAGATTGGTTGATGCAAACTAAATCTAATCACCGGGAACCACGTGTTTGTTTTTGTATTTGTTTTTTCAATAACAGTAATATTGACAGTGCCCAGACTGTCCCCAAAAGCAATCCAAAGAAAGGTACTCATAAACATTTCAGTCCAATATCTTAATCCTAACTCAAGTTATTGAGATGAAACTGTTTGAATATTTTAGTAACAGTCACCTTTCTCTTGACCCAACACGCCCCAAATACAATCCAACGGTAGGTTTGCATGCAAGCTTGTTATATCCATCAAGATTCGTCAATGCATACTAAAGTTATTGACTGCAAACCATCTGTCTCTATACTAGTGGTAAGTTTTATTAATTTTGTCGAATGCTGCACATTAAAATTGAATTTGGATTGCCTTTTCTTGCGAAAAAGAAACGCAGACTTTTTGTATTAAATTACTACAGCAGCAAATAGAGAGAGGTTAGTCATGTGTTTACGAGTGCATACGCTAGAATTAGCTTTCTCATAAGTACATGCTAATTATCTTCGCCGTGCGTAATAATTGTCCCATGCGCATTTACTCATCATCATATGCGCGAGTGGTACCTAAAACATGCCAACATTTATGCCTATCATTTGCACGTTTTAATACAATTTATATCATGTCTCCTCTATGACTCCAAAAATGTGGCAATATAATTTGTCCAAACGACTTTACGTATAAAACAATAATATATTCAAGTTAATACAAGGACGGTTGAAGGGACAAAACAAACATTAATGGTGTCTTATACATAGTTCACCTATAATTTAAACTAGATATAGCAAATACACTGACGCCCCCCCCCCCCCCCCNCCCTCGGGCGTTGCAAAGGTTTTGCCCAAACGGCATGATATAAACAAACTTAGCCGAGGATCACTATTAGATGTTAAACACTAAATATTAAAACTCTGTGGTTTAAGAAAACATGTTTTAAGTAATCTGCTATATTGTTCCATATTTATCAGATGCGCCTGGGGCATGGCCGCAATTGACACCAGGGGTATGATTTTAACAAAAGTCAATCGAAGACCTCTATTTAATTTTGAATACTTAATAATAAATCCCTAGCGGTATCAGAAAAAGAAGATTTTTAAAGTTTGAATTTTCTAAATCTATTTCTAGCTCCGGTGTCTTGCATATGCAGCATCAGCAGCCCTGAAAGCTTTGAATAAATTTGAAACAATGTCGTAAAATGATCATTCCTGTGAAGTACCTCATATATCTGCCCAGTGGTGTACGAGGAGAGCTCGTTGCAATGAACATTTCATGCAGGACTGACGTCTAAAATCATGAACAATTATACCAAGCAGTTAAGGAGGATGCCTCGTGTCTAGTTGCATCAAATATTCCTTTACGATCATCTACACATTTGAGTCATTAAGATGCGACATTATAGCGATATTAACTCATCTGTTAACGTACACAAACTTCGTGACGTATCAACGTTTACATTTAGCTTCATGCCTTTCCATATGTGGGGGCATAAACATATTATTGACGAACAAAATTCGTTATACCTGTTTAGGTGCATCCTCGTGACTTCGGCTGTCATCTTCCGAGTTAGAGCTTTCGTACACCAAAAATAAAAAGGTCAATTCAATAAGAGTTATGAAACCATACAAATCCTTGATAGAATTACGATTTGTTCCACACATTCATCATAAATGCTTAGTAAGAATAATAAATATTAAAGACGTGTGAGTATACAAATGCACTTGTTTTGTTTAATTGAGTTATATGTTGATTGAAGTTCAATATCAAAGTGTATATATTCTAACAGCTACCACAACTAAGGTCATGTGGCTTCATTACTTAATAAGAGCAATTGTGGCAGCAACTAAATACAATAGTAATTAAAATTAGAATGTCCTGTATAATTTCGTAAATTCTACTTATATTATTTTATGACTCAATAAATCGGTCAGCGAAAATCTGATAAAACAAGCCCATTAACAATACATGCCTCAATGGCAGTTAGTTGGTTTTAGTTATTGATGCAGAATAAAATCTGAAACAAATCCCTAGTGGGTATGAATAGAACAATATCTTTAAGTTTCAGTATTACTCTTACTTATTCCCTTCTTTATTTTGATCCCAAATATTCCTAGCCATTATATTCTTTTCTCTTTTTTTTTACAGTAAGCAAAATGTAAATGGTCAAATTGACTCATGACTATACGACACATAAACAATACATACAAAACAACATCAAACGCCAAACACCAAACAGTGATTACGGCTGCGGGGACTGCCTTAAAATGACCTATGGACTTATTGTACATGCGACAAATAAAGTAAAGAATAAAATGTACCCATCTCTAAATATTGGTTGTTCGGTTTTCTTCAAAGTTGTGCCTTCTACGTGGCACTTGCTCTCAGCCTGTTCATGATGGTAAAGATTTGCCTGAGCAATATGTGGGTCCCTGTGTTGGCTTTCATCTGTGGTTTTTGCATGGATCGACGTTAAAGGGATAATCTGTGAAAAGACATTTTGGTGAGAACACAAGAAACTAATATACTTAAAAAGATTCAACATCAACGAAACCGTGTATATACCTGTAATATTTATATATATCTGCATTATACATATAGTGAATAATTTATTATGTGCACATGTGTATTGTGTATGGCCGAGTTTCCCAGTTATATAACTTAATTTTATGATGTATCTTATCCAATGGATCAAAATGAAACTAAATGAAAAACGTTAACGGTGCGGTGTACTTAAAATAACCCATATTCTTTTTGTTGTATGATGCATTTGCAATGGCACGATAAAAATGGCATTTTTAATAATCAAGTTCATTCTTTAGAGACTCTATTTCATGCATTAATGCCGAGGTATTCAATTTTGTTATTCAAAACACATGTTTATAATATAGGTTATTTTTATTTGAAAGCACGGCGTTAGTGTTTTTATCTTACCTTTTATTCCTTTTATTGCAAAAATTGGAATTTGAATATTGAAAGACAACGAAAGAAAGTGTTCCAAAACACGTCCATTATCCATAATCTTAAATACATTAACACTTGTAAGACCTTTGAACTTCACAAATGTTTTAGTCAATCAAAAACGTATTGTATGACGGTAATGTTTCGATGTATTTTTGTGAAGAACCTGTATGACTAAAGTGATTTATGTAAAGTGGATGATGTTTGGAATAGTCCGTATTTCATTATAAGCTTCTTAACAACTTATTTACACACCTTCGTACGAAACGAAACGGAAAATACGCTTGGTATCACTCCTTTCTTTAATCGTACATGTGTTCCTGACCTGTCAAAGTTCTCATCTATAAAGTGTTCATTGCACAATACAGACGTTTCTGTAGATCTGAAGCCATCTCTTCCTATTGCCTTTTCCCACTCCAATCTTGTCAAAGGCTTTTTAGGAAGCCTTGAAATTAAAAATCATAAAGTTCAACAAATAATTATCATTTTCTAATACGCAAAGAGAAATTAAAATTATTAAATAAAAAAAGAAAATTTTACCAGAATCCTTCGTCCGTATATGAATAATGAAATTCAAGAAACAATATCAGAAGATATTTTTGTGTACAAACACATAGGCTTTTATTAAAGGCAAATGACCAATACCTATACAATACAGGAGTAAAGCGTGTTACGCATCAATGCTTTACGTTGATCTTTCAAATGCGGTCTGCTCAGTTTTATTCATTTGATTTTTGTCTGTGGTGGGTTTTTTTGCGATGTACTGTGATATATTTTGTTTACTTAGTCGCGCTTAGAATATTTTATTCACGAGAAAACTTATTTCGAAAGATTATTAATGTATTAATAGTGAATGAAAGTTTGCCCTTACGGACGAATGTCAAATTGGTTACAAATGAAAGTGTAAAATCAACACCAACCCATAACACCACAGCCTAAACCGAATATCAACAGAATGAACGGTTAAATGAAACGAATCAAAATAAGCCAACCCCGGATCGCCCATAACACAAAGACGAAGTACCAGAGAGGTCAAAGAGACGTTCGCCCCATATTTATATGTATCATATCAGGTCGATTAATATATGTTTGGTGTATGTCTCGCAAGGCATCAGGCAAATGTAGGATAAATATTCGAATGCATGCTCAACATGTGTATCGTTTACGTAACTTCTGAGATACAAAACGATACGGCATGATGTAACTAGCTGTCTCTCCCCTCCCCTCATAACAAAAATATCGCTTAAATGTGGCGTGTTCTGACAAAACTGGGCAAAATGCTTGTGCGTAAATTGTCATCCCAGATTAGCCTGTGCAGTCCGCACAGGCTAATCAGGGACGACAATTTCCGCTTTAATGGAATTTTTTGTTTAAATGATGTCTCTTCTTAGCGAAAATCTAGTTAAGGGGGAAAGTGTCGTCCCGGATTAGCCTGTGCGGACTGCACAGGCTAATCTGGGATGACACTTTACGCACAAGCATTTTGCCCAGTTTTCTCAGAACACGCCACAAATGTCGGGACGATATCGACCTTAAATCAGCAAACACCTCAGGTTAGGCTCATCTATCCGACGACGGGTCGATACGGGTATTTGTCTTGGGGGACAGACGTACGGACAAAAGGAAACTCGTCTCTGAGAGTGGGAGCATACAACCAAAACACACAGGCTAATCTGGGACGACACTTTACGCACATGCTTTATGTCCAGTTTTCTCAGAACACGACTCATATTACTGCACACCTTTAACTGTCTTTTACTTTACTTTAATAGTAAACAGTTTTTGCTCAGATGCAAAATGTTTAAGCTTTGGTGCAGACAGCATTTTGCTGTCCTTTCTTATTATATGTTTAACTACATAAGTTGTGCTATATCATTTATGTAAATCTATAAGCATGGTTATTAAACAAGACGACTAAGAGGATCGCTTGCTTTACTTAACGGACCCCACATTGTTTGGTAACCACAGGTATTGCTGACACTAGGACTAATATTTTGAACGCTATTCCAGCAAGCTACGTTTGAAGTTATAACTTAAGATAGACCTAAAATGCAAATATTATTGTGGATAGATATTAAATTTCGGACAGAACAATGGTGTGCGTAGGTTATTATGATATGCGTGTAATAAGGTTGTTATCAAGTTAAATAAACGTAGGCAAAATTAACAATTGATAACAAAGACATAAAGAATTCCGTGAACATTGATTTAATCTCTCGTATTACAAAATGACTAAGATAAGAATCGAATTAAACAAATTCATTAGTGCGATATAGATTTACCGAACATATGTGTATAACTTCCACTAAAGAATTGGATAGAAATGCACAATTATAAGCATTTTTAGAGAACGTTACCGCAATTCTACTATAAATCAACATTGGTTTCGACCGCTTAAACTATTCATTCGTAATTTATTGCATTCCGTGTAATATAATGCATAGAAAACAATGCAATTGCAATGTTTACGTAAGTAAACAGAAAGATTTTTATTTGCTTATTCAGGTATGGAATGAATATATGGTGTACTTGTAATTGTTAGTTATTTAAAATTCGTTGGAAATCAAAAATGTATGAATGACTTTCGGCATTTTGTAAATAACACAGCTTTGCAGTCCGTCCTGTCGGTTGCCATTTTAATATTTTGTCTACAATTTGTTAACCGGAGATTTATTGACCCTTAACATTCCTCTATTAAATATTACAATTGTTGCACGATCTTGAAGTTTGATACGCGATTGCTAGTCCTATATTACAATTATAAACTTAGTAAATATCAAAACACAACACAACAACTTACTTTTAATTGTTACTGCGAGTACTTTAATATACAGGTGTTTCAACGGTTTCCAAAAAATAGACCGATATAAACGGGATGTAGCACATGCCTATAAGGGCAAACTCATATACTCATTTACCATTAGAGTACTTTTGCAGCGGTATAAGAGATGAAACAGATAGTTATTATATTTATTAGAACAAACACCGAAGCAAATAACATTTATTAAACGTTACCCATAGACGACGCTAACTCTTCAAATAACGAAAACACCTAGTGTTAAATGGACCTGTTCACGGTTCGGTTAATTGACAAAAATAAAAAGAAATGTTACAGATTTGCAAATTTTCGTTGAAATAATGTTATTTTCGAGGAAAAAATAGTACTGAATATTTGCAATGCTCTAAAATATCCCTTATATGCATTTTGTGTCGATTTAAAAACCTGAAAATAAAAAAGCATTACAAACGCGAAACAATTGAAACATTTGGAGAATTCTGTTGTTATCGTTATATTTTGTGACACTACCTGGATTGTGAATATAGTGTATAAAATACATAGTGCCCTGTATCAGCATGGATGGCCGAATGGTTTAAGCGTTGGACCTTTACTCAAAGGGTAAGACTTAGTGGTTCTTAATGTGAATCTTGTTTTATACTGGAGCGTGTTAGTCCCGATGTTTTTATTTATCAATTTAAAGCATTTAATGACACATTTCAAAACATGCAGAAATCCGTGAACAAGTCCCTTTAAAGTATGACAAACTCGTGTCCTTTACCTTCCAATTAAATCAATTACAGTTTCGATCAGGGATAAGCTTTGACGATTTTCAAACACAAATGTTTGTATATACTGTATATAAATTTAAGAACTGTATGACAATGCGACAAGTAGGGAAAAATTGTGTTCGACATTGAGCTTAGTCATCGCTATTTATAGAAGGTGTACTTTTATTGAGGCTAAAAACCATACTGGTCCACAATGGGTGACATTGCCGTTCATACGTATGCACAGTTCTATATTGAATATTGAATGTAATTTTTAACATGTAATTACCGCTTATGTACTTTTGCAACCTTAAAAGGCTTCTTCTGTATCAATATACATGAAAAGAAAACATCTTAGGTCAACTGTTTTAGTACACTTCGTCTTGCAAACAATATACAAAGTAAGTGTTTAAATCGGCTAATAAAATTATGATAACAGCATTATGAAAATTATTTTTCAAATTGTAAAAAAAAAGTTGTTTTTGTTGTTAATAAGTTGGGTGTCATTATTAAGAAATCAGCATTTGGCAAATAACACTTCACATTAAGTTAATTTAAACTTCAAATTAACTCAGCAAAACTCATAACGTATCGGTCTGTCATATGCAAATATTGTGAACATGTGGGTCAAGGTTGTTTCGGTTTCGGTTTCGATGTAAATATATTTACATTTTGTACACCAATATATGTTCGATTCTTTTCATCCGCAGTTGTATTCAATGTTATTTCGTGTGGTCTCTGTATTGTATACTATTGGCATTTGCTCAATTTTCAACAATAAGAAATTGTTTTGTGACGAGAGATCTCTTCTAATTTTAGCCCCAATCATGTGTCTTATCGCTCTACTAAATATTTTACTTTTCACGTACGTAGTTTGTCTTTATATAGCATTTATTATACAAAACTCACTTATATAAAAAAAAGTCCAAGTTTGCATTTTCGAATTCTAAATACATTATTAATAAAGCGGTAAAACTTACTCAAACACACGGGGTGGAATCATTGCGACCATAACGCTCGTGTTATGTGCGTAAAATGTCGCAATGCAGCTTCCGTTGTGGTGGCAATTTCAATAAATGGATGCAAACGGTAAGAACGATTTAGTTTTTTACGTTTCCCGAAGACATATTGACCTTAATTTAAAAATCGAGGAATGCTATTCGATACGAATATTAATATTGTTTACTATTCTGGCAAAATTCTTAAGAAAAATCCGTTATCCTAACCTCAAGAACTTTACAAAGGTTGGTTCATGCGATGTTGACAAAGAACAAGTCGCATATTTTTACGATATTATTATATTTTTGTACAGAAAATCCCATTTTATATTCGTTATTTTAATAACTACAAAAAAAANTGATTTATAACAAAAGCGATTAAAAGGTCAATTAATAATAATAATACTTACTGCTCCAAACACCTCGAATCGTGTCTGTTGCTTATAAGTATTTAAGTACAAACACTTGTTTCAATTGAAACATCTGTCACAACTGAGTTTTAACTGCAAAGATTTTTTTTGAAGATATTGAATCATGGCCGTGGCCTTTAATGGTATAACGTGTGGAACGACTTCTGTTTTACTTCACATCAGCACCACAACAATAAATTGCGACCACAACATGTGCGCGCGACCACAACATTTTCATAAACAACGGGTACAACGCCTTCTTTTCAGCAGAGGTCACGATTTTTTTTGTAGCCTAGCATAGTTATTAAAAAACGAATATAAAATGGGATTTTCTGTACAAAAATATAATACTATCGTAAAAATATGCGACTTGTTCATTGTCAACATCACATGAACCAACCTTTGTAAAGTCCTTGAGGTTAGGATATTGGATTATTCTCAAGAATTTTGCCAGAATAGTAGACAATATTAATGTTCGTATCGAATAGCATTCCCCGATTTTTAAATTAAGGTCTGTATGTCTTCGGGAAACGTAAAAAACTAAATCATACTCACCGTTTGCATCAATTTTTTGAAATTGCCACCACAACGGAAGCTGCATTGCGACATTTTACGCACATAACACGAGCGTTATGGTCGCAATGATTCCACCCCGTACTAAAGTTCTTAATGATAATAACACTTACCTATGAAATGTAATTCCCTTTTGTTCTGATAACTTTGATCTGCGATTACCGCATCCAGAAGCTGAACAAGTATCCGGCATTTACATTTAATCGTATACAATTATCTCATATCCTCGAGACTCACATAAAACAAGAACATAAACTACATAAACAAAAATTACTCATCAATACGAGATCGATCGTGTCGAACAAGACTGTAACCAAAGACGCGCGAATCAGCTGTTATATAAACTCGCGCACTAATACAATAATACATGAGTGATCAAGCATGAAGGGACTATCTCTTGTCTGTATTCGGTAATTAATAGATTTTATGTAAGAAAATGCTTAAAGTAATCTGTTAAATGGCGAGTTCTTTAATCAAAATCAGGAATTCGACTGTCAGGTCTTAGAAGGAAAAGACTATTTTAAATAGACGGGACGGCCATATACGAGAGAACAAAAGACGAGGCCTTAGACCACCAAATTAAAAGATAAATGTTATAAAATTTAATATTGAAGTGTTAATAGTGAAGTAATCTTCACATGATTTTTACAACAAAACAAATTTACATGAATATTGCCAAAGCACCATTATTTCGAACGTTTGGTCGTCCGCTCATTCAAGTGATTTTACGCGCGTGACAGAAAATGGCTGAAGTGACTGGAAAAATTAACATCACACTGTATCTCAAATATGGTCGACCATTTCCACATGTTTAAACATATATTAATATATGTACAGTTTGTTTGCGCTTTTATATAGAGAATAATAGGTTAGTGTTGATTATAGATCAGGTTTATCATGCGAGGCTTAGAATCAACGGGGCTATAATCAACCGAAATCGCTGTAAAAGTGGGATAAAAAGAATATCATGAGAAGACCCTGATTGTGGCTCTGCATTCCATCAGGAAGTATCCGGGTGGGATACGGGGTTGGAGACGGAGTGACCACCAATCATATTTGTCGGTTACCTTTTAGTGCTCCAATGTCGTCTATAGCAACAGGTATTGGCTATTAAGTAACACCAGTGTTCTCCCCTTCTGATTGCATCTAGTAGCTTATGGCAAAGTAGTTTGGCTATTCAAACAATACCATTGATCTAAACGTCTGCTAAACTATGGCCAATGTACATGTACTTGGCTCTTTATTTAGCAATTATCATTGATAACCACTCTTTGTCGACTATTAAAAAAATAGTTTTTAACTTGCCAAAATGATCTCAAAGCCCGGTTGAATATGACCACAGTAGTTTGCTATTTGAATTGATTCGTCTGGTCGCCTATGGTCATAATAGTAAACTATTTAAACAGCAATAGAGATGTCCAAACATAATCGTCTATGGTCGCAGTAGTTTGCTTGGTATATGCGTCTGATCGCATATGGCCAAAGCCTTTTGACACAGTATTTGACTCTATAAATAGCACTCATGTTCTCAATGGCAACAGTAGTTTGCCACGTCAAAACCACCACTTCTCTCAGCGCCAGGTCGCTTATGTGATCAGCAGTTTGCTTTAAAAAAAAAAAAAAAAAAAAAAATGATGCCTGGTCGCCTACCACCACAATGGTAGATTTATAAAGAGAAACATGAAAACCCATGGTCACATGTCGATTCAATAGCTTGTTTTTAATAACACCATTGATCTACACAGCTGATCCACTATAGCCAGAGTAATTGGCTTTTTACATATCACCAATGTAAGTTAAGCGAGGTCGTCTTTTACGACAGCGGTTGGCTATAAAAATGCAGAAATGATCTTGACGCCTTCTCAACTATTGCCCTAGTAGTTGGCTTTTCAAATAGCGCCATCGATATCCGTACCTTGTACCTGGTATCCTATGGCCTCAGTACTTAGTTATGTAAAAAGCATATTGATCTTCAAGCCTGGTCGCCTATGTCCGCAAAACTCAGCTCTTCGTACATCACCATTTATATCCAAGCAAGGTCGCCTATGCCCATATTTCAGTAGTTACATTGTTGTAATTTCTTTAAACAATGTATGCACTTACTTAAATTTATATAATGAGTACCAGTACGTTGTTGTGGCAAACGTTTTTAACTGTGACATCAAGTTTCCTTTGTAATGTTCTGTATTAGAGGACATATTGACTGCTTATTCAACAATATATTGTCAAAAACTATTAATAAATACCATTTTAGATACTTCTTAACTGCTATCATACTATGAACAATGTTCTCGGAGACATTTTGCTTGCTCGGGAAAATAAGAACATGTAGAAGTCAAGTCGATACAAATTTAAATGAACAAAAGATATTTAATGATATAAAATAATGTGAATCCCACTGAAAGCGTGCATCCTAATACATCTTTTGTTTTCATTTTGTACATTCTGTCATAAAACTCCTTTTGATTTATCACGTTTTCTGCATAACTATTTGTGTGAAAACATGAATCAATATGTAGGGTAAATGAAGATGTACCTTCAATTATACAAAATTAACTGAAAGCGTGTATTGTACACAGAAAATGCAATTATTAATTTATTGTTAAGGTTATAAAGTTGCTTAACATGCAATTAATGGCATTGATGTTACGTTAAAATTACTTACTATATTTTACATATATAAACGTGGCGATTCACTTCACAGTATACTTACTGTACGTGTATGTAACAGTGTTTTTTAAAAAAATGTTTTGCCCACAGCGGATATAGTTGAACAAGCTTTCTAGAGAACAATTATACGATGTAACACCTCAAATGTCAGAATTTTCCCGCAGTAAGATTCCAGAGATTTCTAAAAATGTTCACTATATACATATATGGGAAACAGGAAACCTTTATGACTTAAAAAAACTTGGTCGAGGGCCATATATTTTGTCATATGCCAAATCAAATATTACAACCTCATTGTCTT
>VMBQ01006370.1:47554-58761 GCA_007657795.1 Dreissena rostriformis | reverse complement strand
TCAGGGACGACAATTTCCGCATAAACTGGATTTTCGCTTAGAAGAGACACCATTTAAACGAAAAATTCAATAAAAAAAGCGGAAATTGTCGTCCCGGAATAACCTGTGCGGACTGCACAGGCTAATCTGGGATGACAATTTACGCACAAGCATTTTGCCTAGTTTTCCCAGAACACGCCACATATTATTTCTAGAACGGTTATATTGTTGAAATTCACTCGATTCCAATAAATGCCGTAATACCCCGTCAGCATTAATACTATGTTAGAATAATTTCAATCACAAATGAGTACCAACAATTAAACACCCCCTTCAATTTTAAAGAGTATTTTATGAAGATTGACAATTATCCTGCATTCATATATTTAAGGTTCTATTTAAATGCTCTGTGTTAGTATATTAAAGCTACACTTTAAATGCTCCTCATGAGTATATTTAAGCTTCTATTATATGTTTTAATAAAGTTAAACGTATGCGAACTTATCAGAGACACTCGTACAAATCAACTTACAAACCTTTTAGATCTGTCTGGATCGAGTCCCGCCGCAAATGAGCATGTTCTTTGCAAACAGCTGTTGGTTATACACAATCTGTTTCGCAAAGTAAAAAGAAGTTTAACTTCCGCGCCTTAGTGTTTAATTTCCTATTTTTCGACTGAAAACAATAAAGTTTAAACCTGAAAGTCACATGTTTTCGCACAAAGGGCACGTGATCAGTTATGCATACGTGCTAAACATTCGTATATGATGTTGCAAATGTTAATGTTCCATTTATTACATGTAACAAGTACTTGAGAAAAACGGGTGAACAAAGAACGTTAAGTTGAATTGATATTTTACAAAGTATTTACTTCCGTACTTACAGTTCTCTTTATGCAGTGTTGTTAACGATTCTATAATTAGACTTGTGACACTTCTGGAAACTTTTTAAATATTTATCCTTTATATTTGCAGTTTTTACACGAGTTTTTAGCCAACCAAAATGCCCTTAGATATACACAATTAACGAGTCGATTCGGAAACATTAAAACTTGTTCATTTGCGCCAATGATAAAACAAAACAACAAATATTAAACTTGCAAGACAATGCGCTATTATATACACGCATTGAGGTGTTAACTAACACATACTTACAGCATAGAAATAGCTTTATTGGAAAGAAACATAACATCTCAATAAATCACAGAGAGAAGAACTTGATTTACTAACAAAGGAACGGCTTTTTTCAAAGATAACAACAAATGAAATGTGAGATTTACGAACTAAAATTTTGAAAGAGATATTGTTAACAATATATAAACATATATTAAACAAAGATTCTGTAGTTGATATGCCACCAATTGTTACAATCACAAAATATTAATGTTAAAATTATCATATTTGAGCATATAACAACTTGTTATATTGTAGGAAAATGTCAATTATGCTAAATTTAATCTATTTGTTATGATGTGGTTATTCCTTTGTAGTAAAATGCTTAACTAATTCTTGTTTAGAATGCCTTTGTCATGGAAAATACAAATACAAGACAATCGGGTCTATCCTGAAAGGAATCGGAGCAATTTGTCTTCCTCGATTACGTCACCAACGTCAGCCTCGTTTTGGAGAATGAAGGAATCTGTTTCCGTGCGGCGCTCTATGACAGTGACGTCACTGTTCTTTGCGAGTACCTGCAAGAGCGAGATCAGAGAGTGTTTCACTGACATCATGTCGACCTCATCGACGGAAGGAATCTTGTAGCAGCCATAACTGACGTTTCTTTTCATGGATTTGAACTGAAATACATATAATAATACACGTGTTACCAGGTAAATATTAATTTTATTAGCGTCTCCTAGTATTATAAACAACTATTTTCGGTATTAATTAAGTACAATGTATTTGAGGGGCATCGACAATCCCAAAAGACTTATGCATTTTTTGTACATTATTGATTAATTTGAATAAATGTTAAGGAACTGTTTGCATGTTTTTTTCTCTGTTTCTTTGTATGATCTGTCTCATTGCAATATGCTTGTCACTGTTTAATGGAAAACTACACCGTGAAACATGTAATCTTTATTCGAATATGATTCAATCCAAGCATATCAGATTTCGTTCTTTTGGGTGTATTTTACAGTGTTTTTACAGGTCTCTTTGCGTCTTCATGACTGCATCTATGGGCAGACCTGCTGTACCAAAATTATGAATATAAAGCAAATTAAATCAAAGCGACCGGAAGTTATGTAAACTTACCACCGCTGTGATGTTGACGCATGCGCTGTTCTGCTCGATAGACACGTTGAGAGGGACCAGGCAGACGGACTTGATATCCGGAATCTTAGGAACGTGCTGAGTGCAGATAGGGGTGGCGGTGGAGTCTAAAACAGATTATAATTGCGTTGAAGATTGTGCAAAAAGAACGTTACGGGTGCTGATGATTTCCTCATTGAACGCCGAATTTGATTCTGACATGACGATGTTAAATAATTTACCTGATGATAATCATATTAATGACACTGATAACGACGACGACGGATAATGATTATGATAAGTATTATTGATTAAATTATAAAATGTATTATGATTGTGATAACGTTGCAGACAATGGTGGTGATGGTAATGGTGGTGATTATATTGGTGATGATGCGTATGATGCTGTTGATGACAACAATGATAACAATGACGATTTTGTTCATAATAACCTCTATAGCATAGAAAACACCGATGACGGTGTACTTACTTGTGACATCTCCCTTCAGTATCACATTCCGCATTACTGTCAGTTCCAACGACATTCCTTTGGAGATAGTCTTGGCCAAGACGCACACTGTAATATATGCAAGTGTGTATAAAAAAGACATTATCACAGACATTCCAGACATTCTGAAACGAACGTGCGTGGTGTTGGTGGTGATGATGGTGGTTGTGGTGGTGATGGTAGTTGTGGTGGTGATGGTGGTTGTGGTGGTGATGGCGGTGATGATGGTGTATGTGGTGGCGGTGGTGATGGGTGTTGTGGTGGTGGTGGTTGCTGTAGTGGTGGTGATGGTGGTTGTGGTGGTGGTGGTGAGAATGATGGTGAAAATGGTGGTTGTGGTGGTGGTGGTGGTTGCTTGTGGTCGTTGTAGTTGTTGTTTTACAATTAATTCAATGCTGATGCATTATTTTGAACTAATTTATGCATGGTTTAATCAACCATAGTAAATATTTCATTTACAATTACCCGACGTGGAAAGGTCAGTATGAACATAATAACAATACACTTGTGAGACACCATTGATTTAAAAAAAAAAGAAGAAACGATGAGAAACGTCTTGAAATAAAACCGCAAGTGGATTTATCTTTATTGAGGAAAATACGTTTACGAAATATGTTCCTTTTAAGTGACAAAAGGCGTTTGATATATTGTTTTCTTTTTACTTCCTCATAGCACAATGTGTTTTAGTTTCGATATGTGTTTTATCAATTAATCAAATATGAAAATCAAAGAAAAAAATCATCGAACACGTTTTTTATTAAGTGTTTATTCGAAATCAGTACTAGCATCAAAACGTTTTATTGTTTTATACAATCTATTTTTGAAGCGTTTNTACAAGGCGTGCGTGGATTTATCCGTTAAGGTGAATACATCGATGGTACAAGCCATTGGTACTTTGACAACTTTTACAGGGTTCCCACAAATATTTCCAAACGGAATTCAAACACTTTTTTTACAGAATAATGAAAACGTGCACGTTAACATACTTTCAAAGTTATTTCCTTTCACGTAGACTCTAACTGAAATTATTCTAGTTTGCACAAGTCAAGCACAAGTTTTTGTATATAGTCAAAGTGTATTATATAATGGACGCTTATATTTTATTTTGAGTTTGTAAACGCTTTGTTTTATCTTCTCAACGTCAGATATACTAATATATATTTTCTTTCNAGAATGACATTGGACTCTTTTTGCCAACTGGTGTCTTTCAGCGTAGCGGTGTTGTATTGCTGGCGTTGGCTTGAACTCCACCCTTTCCAATTCCTTTTCAGCTTCAGCTCTACACGGGCGACAAGGAGGTGATGGCATAATGCAACATCTGCTTCTCGCTTGACACGGACATCCTGCAGAGAGCGTAAAACGTCCTCACGATGCATACATGATTGATCTTATTGTCCGTTGACAGGTCTGGTTACACCCTAGTTGCCTTTGTTTATCCTTAAGTGAGGGGAAACACTTTCTCCGATGACAAGGTTACTTTTGTTGAACAGGTCGTCGAATCCCTCACCTTTGTCGTTCATCACGCCTAGCCTTTGCTGTCACATAAACACTGTTGCCACTGCCGGTCTTCACACATTATTTGACAGGGTAGGATAGCTAGCACTTCTTCCAATCCTCCTCCTTTTCCCACTGGTCACGGGACCGTACTTAGCGGATCTACCAATATACTAAAGCAGTTTAAATTAGTGTGGTCGTGTAAATAGTATTGAATTTAAACATTGCAGATGGTCCGACATGCAAACCCGGTGAATGTCAAATTTGCCAATCCTATCAAGGAAAGGAAGGTATGTACATAACCTGTGCATTTTAAGTTCATATTTTTACCCTTAAAGGTCCAAATTAATATCCTCAGTTTATGTCTTCTTTATTTGTACCCCGTGTGTATCCATATGAACTGGTACCACACTGTGATCACAGTGAAGTGGAAACTGATCATCGGCAATCCATATACTTTGTATATAAAACAAGTTGTAAATCATTGATATATCAGCTGATAGAAAGGTATTTAGATAACAATAATATAATTCATTGTGAATATATCCACTGAGTTGAATACCTCCTCGAAAGAGCAGACATTCGTTAAACTAGGATTTAACATATATGTTTAACGTTAGATACAGTTGTAATAAGGTACCGAATTCGAATACGTGTTTATAAATGCGAACTGAAAAACAAAATCACATGGGAGCGACATTGTTTTCTATATTCTTAACTCCAGGTGGAACCATTTGACGTTGAGAACGCGAAACAATGTAANCATTGGTTAAAAGTAAAACGTTCAAGTCAGTTTGTTTGTAGTATGTTAAAGATATTGTCTACTTTCTTTCTGTTCACAAAAAGCGGTTATTTTAATGTAACTCAAAGACTTTTATTATATCATTATCTTTTGTTTCTTTTATTTGCCGAAATAAATTATGCTGAAGACAATCAGGCATAAGAATAATCAACATATTTTATTGTGAAGTATTTTGTTGCAGACTAAAAGTGTAAACATGCGGAATACTTTTAATTGTTTGAAAGAGTGCAATGTGATGATTTCAACTGCGGAAGTCCTTTATTTATTGACCTGCAATTCTTACAGCTAAGTGTTTTTCGTCACTCACCGTCCGTGCCCTCGGTGTATGGCTCCATATCCGCCAGGAAATTGTGTGCCTTCATACACATACAGCCGAGCAGAACAAGGGACAGAACCGTAAACAATCCCATGATCTCTTCAAGGTAGCTGCAAATAATTTGATAAAGTAAAAACATAATATTGATAACCGCCTTGGAATCTATCCTGTAGTTTTGAAATATCTATATTTGTTATATACCTTTGGTTTTTCGGCCACTATGGCACACTTTATTCAACACTTATCTAGTAGTTGAACAGATGGAAATATTCACATATGATCATCTTAAAATGCATACTACATGCCAAGGAATCTGCAAAAAATACTGTGACCATTTGATAAAATTACAGAAGCACCGTATATTTCAAAGATAATGCATATGCATTAAGAAAGAATAATCTGCTGGATCAATGGTACTGATGTTAATTATTCCTGATAAATTATTTTATTAGCTTTCGAAAACAACGGGTGTGTAGTTGATTCGTTAAAAATTGTTGAGTAACATGGTTTACATTAAGATGGTCTAGTTTTACGGCAAACGAAGTTGAACTCCTTGTCTCTATTATAGCATATATAAAAAATATATGGTCTTCCCTCCTGTGGCATTGACATAAAGATTCGAAACTTTAGAGCAACAATTACAATTATTAAAAACAGCGCACAAACCTGTTTTGTGTATACTGGTACAAATCCCCACTGCAAATGAGCACCTAATTGGGGAGCAACTATTCTTATTTGTAAACTGACAATGCCCTGTTCACAAAAAAACTTCCGAGAGGTACTTTTCAATTTCACATCGTGCAAAACAACAATGGACTTGAAACTAAGTTGTTTCACTGCACAGATGCTCTTGAACGATTTTTTTCCGCCTTGCTGATGACTAGTTTAAGTGAATTAAATCATGTGCATGCACACTTTACATGCGCCCACTATGTGACAAATGTAATGGTCTATTCTTTACCAAGTATACTTGAAAACAAAAAGAAACAGCAATGGGCGATTTGATATTGTTCAACGTATTTACTTTCTTAATTATGTTTTCAATGCAAAGTGTCATAATTATACTGTTCTGTTGTAAGTATATATGCTACAACTTCTTTTAAGGTTAGGTCTTTTCATTTGTACTTCATATTTGCAGATGTTTCTTCAATTTTCACATTGATGCATACACATAGCCGATTACAATCCCTAGACATTACACGTAGAGAAATGTATTCATAACCCTCGATTTAGAAACGTTTACATCGAATGTCAATTTTGGTCATTTTACACAATCCTGATTATTCAGTCGACTGCACACATATGAGCTCTTAATAAACTGAATGATTTTTTTTGTAAACGTCGTTTAGCAAATTTAACCTGACACGGAACTGAAAGAATGTTTATTTAAAAAAAACGCTTAAACTATTTCGGTTTATAGTACACGTTTCCAGAAAGGAAGTAAAACTAATAAACAGTGTAATGGTTCTCGTGCAACACATGCATATACACAATTTAGTATGCATTGGATTACTGGAGATTTGACGCCATTGCGTTTATCTTTGCAGAGTCGTAAGCACATACCTATTGGTTTTAGGACAATGTGAATACACTATGATATAATCCACGGAAAAATGATATTACTTCTAAATAGAAAATATGTGTTTGCTTTCGGGGTTATACCGTTAAAAATTGTTCTCAGTAAAGTAAGAAAACAAACAATTTCACGAGCGCTTGCTTATACATTTCCTCACTTAACTGAGAAAATAATACACGGAATTACCCCAAAAGCAAAAAAATAAATAAAATTATTATATGCTATTAATTATTATTTTTATATTAGTAAATTTAAGATGTTTTATGACGGTAGTGTTTTCTCATTGATGTGTGCTGCAGTTATCAGGTTCAAAAATCAAATTGCCAGCGACATACGGTGAATGAATACTTGCCGTGGATTTTAAACGCATCTATAAGTTTAAACCTATTTATTTAAGCTCGATTGCATCGAAAGCCTCATGCTTATTTGAATCGCTCTAGAGTCCGTTTCCTGGGCCTAGAACCAGTACTTGATGTCTTTGGGAGAAATCTAAAGAACGCTCAACAGTAGGGATCGAACCCGTGACCCCCGATNCTTTTTGAATCGCTCTCGAGTCCGTTTCCTGGGCCTAGAACCAGTACTTGCTGTTTTGGGAGAAATCTAAAGAACGCTCAACAGTAGGGATCTAACCCGTGACCCCCGATCGCTAGGCGGACACCATATCCACTACGCCACGGCGACCTTTTTTACGCAATCTGGTGGGGCTGTTGCTGACCCTACCAACAGGGATAACGACTACGACCGTCATAGTTTTAACCTTAAACTAGGTCACGATAACACAACATGTAAACGAACATGTATAATATCGTAAACAAGGCGAACAAATGCATTTGTGCACCTTCAAATGCAAAAAACTTTCGAAGATATACGGTGGAGGAGCGTTCTGNCCACTGCCCTTTTCCGATCTCTTTGCAGAATCGTAATCACACACCTATTGGTTTTAGGAAAATGTGCATGCAACATTATGTAATCCGCGGAAGAATTATATTACTTCTAAGTAGAACATATTTGTTTGCTTTCGGGGTAATACCGTTAAAAATTGTTCTCAGTAAAGTAAGGAAACAAATAATTTCACGAGCGCTTGCGCATACATTTCCTCACTTAACTAAGAAAATAATATACGGAATTACCCCAAAAGCAAACAAAATCTTTTATTAGATGCTTTTTATAATTATTTTATAATTAGTAACTTTAAGACGTTTTATGCCGGTACTATTTCCTCATTGATGTGTGCTGTAGCTATCGGGTTTACAAATCAAATTGCCAGCGACATACGGTATTTCAATAAATACTTGCCTTGGATTTTAAACGCAATCTGTTGTGGTTGCTACAGACCCTACCAATAGGGATAACGACTATGACCGTCATAGTTTTAACCTTAAACTAGGTTACGGTAACACAAAATGTAAACGAACATGTATAATATCTAAACAAGGCGAAAACATGCATTTGTGCACCTTCAAATGCAAAAACTTTCGAAGATATACGGTGGGGGGAGCGTTCTGAAAGGGATTGCTCACATGTACGTGTTGTCTACACTTTTTATTTCGATATGTCAACGTAATTCATTTGGATAGGCGCCCTGAAGAACTCAATGGCGGGTAATTGAACGTTGAACAAAGAATGGGATAACAAAAAATATTATAAACCTGCTTTATGTTCCTAAAAAATACAAGTTGTATCAATCGGTAAAATACAACTGAACAGAAATAATTCCCGTATTATGCTACTCGTTAGTTTTCAAATTCCGTATTACCATACTAGCCGGAATACTTTTAATGACGTCACCTTGAATGCAGAAAATCATAAGAGCATTCTTGCTTAATTTTGAACGCTTAAACTCAGTTTTTTAACTTAAATGATTCAAAGTTGTATATAATAAAAGGAATATTACATAAGTCAATTGTTACAAGTGTTTGTATCAGTCTCTTGGCTTGCGCTCGCCTCTCGTGAGATACGTCATCACACAAGCCACTCGACTGATACAAACACATGGAACAATTGACTAGCGTAATATTCCGTATATACTCTATATTTGCAAATAACGTTTGTACCAAGACGACTATCTTCCTTTTCGTGTGGGTTTTATCAATAATCTCCAAAACTGTCTCTTCCCTTAGTCCAAGACGACGGAGAAAACCACAAAGAAATGAGGATTAACAGGTGAGGAATGTTATGCTTATAATATTTCTAAATTCAATATTGAGTGTTGAGAAGTATTTATTTGCAATTAAAAAAAAATATTGGGAACCATTTCCCGAAAAATTCATAATATTTCATTACTAGGTATTACACTTAAAAAGCATACTCTTTTGCATTTGTATAACAAATCATGTTTTAAAATGATAACACTNCTCTATATTTGCAAATAACGTTTGTACCAAGACGACTATCTTCCTTTTCGTGTGGGTTTTATCAATAATCTCCAAAACTGACTCTTCCCTTTGTCCAAGACGACGGAGAAAACCACACAGAAATGAGGATTAACAGGTGAGGGTTGTTATGCTTATAATATTTCTAAATTCAATATTGAGTGTTGAGAAGTATTTATTTGCAAATAAAACAAATATATTGGGAACTATTTCCCGAAAAATTTATAATATTTCATTACTAGGTATTAAACTTTAAAAGTATACTCTTTTGCATTTGTATAACAAATCATGTTTTAAAATGATAACATTAACATCACATTAACTTCAAACACTCAACACATTTCGTTTAAACATGATGGCAATAAAATGCGAGTACTGGCGATGTCATGCCATGTCTACTTTCACTTGAGGACATTTATTCACTGATGTACACGTGTGTAAAGTTTCAGTTTTAAGAATATTCTTTAATTTTAGACTGAAGCCTTAAACTTGGTTTTTAGTGATCAATGGTCCAGGCTTAGGATGCATTTGAGTATAACTGGAGAACTAAGACGTATGCAAGTTTCTTCACATTTGCATCTGATAAATGGTAAATGCATCGGTTTTACAATTTGGAAATCATACACACATAGGGAGGTTAGTGTGACTGCTTTGAAGAAAAATCTGATGTTGACATGTTGAGGTATTTCTGTTTGCAAATATTGAATTTCCCATTAGCTATTTGAATCTTCTGAACCTTTATGATGGCTTCNAAAATCTGATGTTGACATGTTGAGGTATTTCTGTTCGCAAATCTTGAATTTCCTAAAAGCTATTTTAATATTCTGAACCTTTATGATGGCTTCTTTTGAGAATAATTGAGTAGTTTATTTATTGTTTTCATTTACGATTATATTTATTACTTTTTACAGGATGTTGAACATATATGCACCTATTTTTCTGACTCAATGTATTTATAAATTTGGCGGATATTTTACTCTAAAACTGTCAATTTCCCTTTCGAGGGTGTACACTATGTGAAAATATTATTGCGTCAAACCGGACAAATAAACATCACGTATTTATCCATTCAAAAGCCCTTTAAAAACAGCATTATTTGAACACTTGTTTGTACCGCGTGACTTCATATTTCCATTTTCAGCCCCGATGGTTTTCTCTTCCATATTTTCGATTCGAAACATTTCTTGTATCTTCACAATGGCATTATACAAAAGAACTAAACCAAGCAGAATTGCACATCACCCATCTGCCCGATATGTTCAATTCCATGATGACCGTTTAGGGTGAACAGCTATATTTATACGTGTAATGTTTAAACGATGGTGTTTTGTCGATTACTAAAATATGCTCCTGTAGTAGTTGTATCACATGAAATATGTATGTTTTAAAATATGTTTATTGATGTTTGTACACCTTCTAGATCCCATATTTGTATATATTGGTATATTGATTTGTTAGAGATGTATGGTCTCTCATTTTGCTGAATGATAGGCCTATAAAACGGCAAGCAAATAATATTATGTCGTAAAGACTACATGGATGAACATCATAGAAAACAAGCTTCATTGTAGGATTTCTGTAGTGTAATAAGCAGGTGGGAAGGAGTCAATACAACATGAATAAGTAGCATTAGAAAAACTGAAAGCATATTGTGGCTAGTCCATAATAGAGAACGCGAATTCCATGTACGAAATATAAACAAAAGAATGATTTCATACAAAGTCCATGCAGAAGTTCTAAGAGTTGCCAATACAGTATTCTCGTTTCTGAAGTCGATACGTTGCATCTTCATCTTTATCTGTGCAGCACTGATACGTTTTCAGCCACATTTTATTTTAGCTTCTAATTAATCTTCAATTGATTTATTATCATTAATTAGTTTCTCGGCCATTTTAGTTTTACTTTCAT
>VMBQ01006370.1:0-47124 GCA_007657795.1 Dreissena rostriformis | reverse complement strand
AATACATCTTCGTAAGAATTGTCATACAAGTACTCAAAGACATTTCAAAGCTGCAAATAGAAATAGTTCTTGAATGTCATTTTTTAACCTTGAACAGTGCTTACAAAGTGCTTGAATTCCGTTTGGAAATGTGTGTGGGAACCCTGTAAAAGTAACCAATGTATCAATGGCTTATACCATCAATGTATTCACCTTAACGGATAAATCCACGCATGCCTTGTAGCTGGTCATTTCAACGTTGCTGGGGTTGATACACAGTTGTTCTATGGCGGTACCCGGGACGTTGTTTACGCAAATTGGGCCATGAGAGGAGGCTATATATAAAGGTATAAATGTCGGCTGTTGATACATTTTTCTTAAAGGTTTATTTTTTTTTCAAAATATGATAAAACGATCTTAGGTTTAATATGCTTGTTTCAAAGCCGAAGCACATATATTGATGGATGGGTTATTTAGTGAAATCATGGGATACATGTTAATTTTACATTTAGTACCGACTAAGTTTCGTAATCAACTGTAAGACCAGTTACCCGTGATGTCTCCCTCCACCAGTGTGTAACCACTGGCAACTAACGCCAGGTGAATGGTGTCTGCATTAGTGATGGTGGCAACCAGACATACTATAACATAGGAGAATGCCATTTCATATAATATTCAACGTTGTATATGCTATCCACATGATGACAATCAACATCAACTTCTATATTATTAAATTGTTACGCGTTCTCAATGCCAAAGGATTCCATCTGGAAAAATACGGAGAACAATGTCGCTCCTATGCGCTTTTGTTTTTCAGTTCGTATTTATAAACACGTATTCAAATTCGATACCTTATAAAAAGTGTAACCAACGTTAAAGCTCCATTACTACTCAGAATCAACGTCTCGTTTAAACACCTCGTTTTGAAATTTTGGCTTTTGCTATAAGGAACATTGATTTGTTATTGGGTAACTTTATTTTTTGAAATACTTTACGAAATTTCCGTTGAGTTTTGAGTATTAATGTTACTTGAATATATCTACTGCGTAGTGCGTACGGGGGGTATTCAACTCAGTGAATTTATTAACCATTAAGTATATATTCTTTATCTATAATTCTTTTTCTCGGCTGATGTAACAACGATTTACACCGATTTTTCCTATGCATAGGTTTATTGAATACTGCAGTGTCAACTACATTGTGACTACAGTGTTGTTCCAGATCACATCGATACTCACGGAACGTTGGGCTCAAAAAAGAGGCTTAACACCAAAACATTGGACTAGACCTTTTAAAAAAATATATGAACTTAAAATTGAAATGTTATGTTCATACCTTCCGTTCCTTGATAGGATTTGCAAATTTGACATTCACCGGGTTTGCATGTCGGATCATCTGAAAATTTACAATGCGCACATTGTTACACGACATGAAACACGACAAGTTAAACTGCCTTAGTATAGTGACGGATTTCTGCAAGGTCGTCCTGATGTGTGTTTTGCCGCACCGAAGACAACAATTTTTTCGCACCATGATTAATAAATATTAATAAAATAGACATCTTGTTTTATTGGTCTTATTAAAATAGTTGGATGACATTGTTATAACAGTATTTTTCTAATCATTACCATAAAGTAATTTCCAAATTGATAAAGTACACTTACTGATGACTTCCCCTCGAGTAGCAGCTATGACCAGGTCTGTAAAACGCGTGATAGAAAATTGATAAAAATGTTAATTGACCTTCAAATTGTGATGAAACAAAAACTATTGCTAGTTTACATTTGTGTATATGTCAAAGTCATCCTGCACGGGCATGTAACCGCGATGGTGCTTAAGACAAAAGTATTTTTATTGGCATAAAACACAATGACAATGTGAAAATGATTTCGATGATATGGCAAGGAATTTTGCAATTGAACTAAACCTTTTTGTATACTATTTTTTGCCGCCGTATATTGGAAAGCCTGCTGTGTTATTGTTGTTGAAATTTGGTTTTCGAACGTGTTTTACTATAATTTGAGATTTCTTTAATAATAAGTTTTTATTAGTTAAAATGCACACTTATCTTACCAGAAACGTGCTCCATATATGTATATCCATGGAACGTTTAACGCGGGAGTACTGATTTACTTAACAGAATCACAGAAACAAGTTATGTTAATGTTAGAAAAAATCGTTTTACAAAAAACTATAGTACAAACTTTAGCGCTTTAAAATTCTTTGCCATGATGCATGTAAGAATTTACCTTGAAGATAACTGAAGCTCGGTTTCGGGATTTGGAAACATCCCATGGGTACCGTATAAGACTGTCCATTCACCTGTGGACAGACCGATATAGGTTGAGATTTAATAAATCTAAGGTATTTATAAAGTTATAAGAATCAAATGGACGGGTTCTATAATATACTGTAAAATCATATATATGCGTTGCATTGAAATTTCGTCTTTTTTCATCAAATGACTATTTTGTGGACACGTAAATTCGTGTACTTCTAATTTTGTCAAAACAAACAGAAAGTCATAATGAAACAGGGTTCCCACAGACCTTGAAAAGAGCTTGCAAATGAAGGTTTACATTGAAAAGTGCTTGAAAACGATCCGAAGTGCTTAAAGGTGCTTAATTTCAACCATAGCCATGAAACGTGCTTAGAAAGGGCTTGACTTTGGCTGAAAAAGTGCTTGAAAATAAAATAGACACAATTAAAGGTGTTGAAAACATATTCATGCTGTCCAAGCGTTCAGCTAAAGTCGCGGCATATCGAGACGATGATATTGAGAGCTTCTTTCTCTCTGAGGAGATACCCACTTTTCGTGTAAGGTCTTTCTGGTACGAGTTTTGAAGGTTATAATGAACTCGCTACAACGACTAATTTTGCGTAAGAACTTGTTTCTTCAAATAAATTTTTTATGAACAACAGCATTGTTGATACAATGTCTTACTCTTATATAGACTCAACATACTGAGTTGTTATGATGTACAAATACATCTTCGTAAGAATTGTCATTAAAGAACTCATAGACATTTCAAAGCTGCAAATAGAAATAATGCTTGAATGTCATTTTGTTAACCTTAAACAGTGCTTAAAAAGTACTTGAATTGTGTGTGAGAAAATGTGTGTGGAAACCCTGAAAAATTAACCAATGTATCAATGGCTTATAACATCGATGTATTCACCTTAACGAATAAATCCACGCACGCCTTGTAGCTGGTCATGTCAACGTTGCTGGGGTTAATACACAGTTGTTCTATGGAGGTACCCGGGACGTTGTTTACGCAAATTGGGCCATGAGAGGAGGCTATATATAAAGGTATAAATGTCGGCTGTTGATACTTTTTTCTTAAAGGTTTCAATATTTTGTCCAAAATACGATAAAACGATCTTAGGTTTAATAAGCTTGTTTCAGAGCCGAAGCACATATATTGATGGATGAGTTATTTAGTGAAATCATTGGATACATTTTAATTTTACATTTAGTACCAACTAAGCTTCGTAATGAACTGTAAGACCAGTTACCCGTGATGTCTCCCTCCACCAGTGTGTAACCACTGGCAACTAACGCCAGGTGAATGGTGTCTGCATTAGTGATGGTGGCAACCAGACATACTATAACATAAGAGAATGCCATTTCATATAATGTTCAACGTTGTATATGCTATCCACATATTGACAATCAACATCAACTTCTATATTATTAAATTGTAACGCGTTCTCAATGCCAAAGGATTCCAACTGGAAAAATACGGAGAACAATGTCGCTCCTATGCGCTTTTGTTTTTCAGTTCGTATTTATAAACACGTATTCAAATTCGATACCTTATAAAAAGTGTATCCAACGTTAAAGCTCCATTACTACTCAGAATCAACGTCTCGTTTAAACATCTCGTTTTGAAATTTTGGCTTTTGCTCTAAGGAACAATGATTTGTTATTGGGTAACTTTATTTTTTGAAATACTTTACGAAATTTCCGTTGATTTTTCAGTATTAATGTTACTTGAATATATCTACTGCGTAGTGCGTACGGGGGGTATTCAACTCAGTGAATTTATTAACCATTAAGTATATATTCTTTATCTATAATTCCTTTTCTCGGCTGATGTAACAACGATTTACACCGATTTTTCCTATGCATAGGTTTATTGAATACTGAAGTGTCAACTACATTGTGACTACAGTGTTGTTTCAGATCACATCGATACTCACGGAACGTTGGGCTCAAAAAAGAGGCTTAACACCAAAACATTGAACTAGACCTTTAAAAAAATATATGAACTTAAAATTGAAATGTTATGTTCATACCTTCCGTTCCTTGATAGGATTTGCAAATTTGACATTCACCGGGTTTGCATGTCGGATCATCTGAAAATTTACAATGCGCACATTGTTACACGACATGAAACACGACAAGTTAAACTGCCTTAGTATAGTGACGGATTTCTGCAAGGTCGTCCTGATGTGTGTTTTGCCGCACCGAAGACAACAATTTTTTCGCACCATGATAACAATGAAGGTACATGAAAATTATGCATGTCAAAGAGTCGAAGACTTTCCGACTCGCCGAACTGCCATAACGACACAATAAGATTGGGTAAGTCCAGTTTAGAAATGAATTAGCTATGCTCTTTTGTTGTGTGATATCCCATACTAGCAACTTAAATAACACTGTAATTTAAAAACCCGTTGTGGAAAAATTTAACCTTCTTACCACTGCCGACTGAAGTCAACATCCCATCCATTGAAAATAGTTCTGTGAAATGCAAAATATATTTGAAAGGTATAGTATTGTTATCTATATATACATTTCGTCGATAAGGGATTTTACACAATAAAATAAAACTTCGTGCTGCATGAGGCTATTGATGACAAAAACTTGTTTAACTTCTTCTAAATTAAATCAAAGTACCGAAAGTACCGATAGGTCGATTTTGCCCAAATTTTGTGGTCGTAAAAACACTATACACCGTGATGCCAACCAATCACCTTTGTTGAATAAAACAGATGGAATTTAGGAAGGGTGACAGGCTGTCAACATAATATATGATTAAGCTATTGGGGTAAAAAGTTAATGCTGCGTTTTCAAACAAGACATTGTCGCACGTGCCAATTCATAACTGCGTTGACAGAACAGATTGTCCATAAAAGAAATCCCTTTAAATGAAAATGAATACAATGAGGTTCAAATTCCAATAAAATCAGACAAGACCAATATTGTTTGGACAACCCTTGAAATGCAAATACTTACTAAGACAGCAAATGAAGTCTATAAAGCATTTTAATAGTTTGAGTGTAATGACATCAGCTTGGAAGATCAAGCCGGCATAAAAATAGTTAAAAATACACAGGCTTGTATGAAATATTAAGCTATCAACTATGCCCATCTCTGAAGTTCTAAAAATATGTCCTTTAAAACAGAATTTCAGTTAGTCACAGCTGGATAGTTCGCTTTAATATCCTGGCCACTTTGGGAAAAGGAGTCTGGTCAAATAAGGAACCTGTTATCGACAAAGTGGACGGACAAAGTGTACCGAATTGGGATTTTGTTTTTATCAACAAATATTGGCACATTTTAAACAGCATTTGTTTTAACTTGAATTAACAGTCTGTTTACACAAAAGCATTATTATGTTTAACACATTATTTGTTTATTATAATTAATGAAATTAACTATTAACTCGCCTGTTTTTTTTATCCATTTACGATAAAAAAAATGCATTACAGTTTAATATCTAAGTAAAGTTTTGCGAAATGATCACATTATTTTATCTAAGTAAATTTTAACGGCATATAACAATATGAAATCCACAACGCTTATCCGAATGTTACTACATGCATGGCGTATAATTAGCTGCTGTGAATGTGTCAACCACAACATGTATTTAGTGTGTAAGGAAAAAAATCAAAACTGGCATGAAAAGCACGTATAGATTGTCAAATAAAAACTTTGTAGCGCAGAGAACATTGAGATGTTTACTTTGACAGTAAAACATGTAGCGCGTGGTAATTAAATTGTGTCGCCCATATCGCGAACGCAGTTGATTTCTTGAAACGAAAAAACATAAATGCGCTTTAACGGTTAAGTGTAGATAGTTCAGTATTGAACCGATATTTCGTCGCTGTATACATCTTCCATGAGGACTGCGTGTCACTCGGGTGCTTATGTCACAGTGAAAAGCCGTTACCATGGATGGAGCGCGCGCTGTAAGCTGTTTGTGCGCATTCATACTCATACCATGCGATCGGAGCTATTTTGTTTGCAAATGCAGAATCTGGATGCAAAGTGGTTAATTGCAGTGACGGGCTTTATTCTTCGGTATACGTATTTTATGTTACCTATGGGGCGAATTGCAGCAGGCAATCGCCCCAAAATCAAACAACAACAACATAATGGTGTAAATCTTACCTGCCAAATTGAACGAGCTTGTTTTCGGGATTTGGAAGCATCCAAAGGGATCCTTGTACGTTTGACCATTCATCTGTGGAAGAAATTATGCGAGCCTCACTGATTGAAAAGGGGGTTTAATGCATGTGCGTAAATTGTAGTCCGCACAGGCTGATTAGGGACGACACTTTCCGCCTAAACAGGATTTTCGCAAAGAAAAGACTTTCAATCAGCGAAAAATACCATAGAAGCTGAAAGTGAAGTCCCTGATGAGCCTGTGAGGACTAAACTGGATTGTCGTCAAAAAGAGTCTTCCTTTAAACTATAAATACAATGAAAGCGGAAAGTGTCGTCCCTTATTAGCCTGTGCTTATATGCACGGGCTAATCTGGGACGACACTTTACGCATATGTATTAAACACCCTTTTCAAACAGCGCGACTCATATATTTTACGTTTAGAATTTAAGACAAAGTGTTTACAAATTCGTTATCAAATAAACGCGTCCATTATACAACTTTGACAACAAAAAGCCCTGTGAATGTGCAAACAACAATAGTATCAGTCTGTGTGTAAGGAAACAACTGTGAAAGTAATTGAACGTGTACATTTTCAAACATTATGACATAGATGGGGTTACCTTGGCAGATACATCCACACACGCCTTGTTGCTGGTCATGTCAACGTTACTGGGGATGATACACAGTTGTTGTATGGAGGTGAATGGAACCTTGTTCACGCAGAACGGGCCACGAGAGGACGCTTAGTATAGACGTTAAAGATATTGTTGTTAAACAGTATTAAATATTGTCCTCACGGATTGGTTCATGAGATGAGGTTTATTATAAATATTAACACAGTGTTATATATATATTTAAATATAAGTAGCTTTCAAATGTAAACATTTATCACTAGACTGCGTTTTTTAATATGGTATACGAAAACTATTGTATAAACAACGGCTGTAGCACAGCTTAATACGAATAGATGAGTTTAATGTTTATAACCACACAAAATAAGTAAATTACTCATAAAGTTATGAGGACGTTTATTACAGAAACTACATGTTTGTAATATCAATAATACTGATATGAAAATAACATTTAAAGGTAAACAGGACGTAATTTGTATAAATTGCTACATAAGGGCATTTGTTAAAAATGAAAAAGATGAACATGCAATCTGTCATATAAGGGATTGGTCAGTATGGTTAGATCGTACAAATACCGGATGATACTGAAACAAGGGGAAAAAAACCCCGATAATGCTGAAAGAACGTTAGTTCAAACCCTTTTTCACTTATGTTTGTATGGGCTAAATGTTTATATTTGTAACACTGTCATTTTGTAAATGAAGTATGTTTAAAATAAAGTTTAAAGATACTGAGAATAAGAATCATTACCCGTGACGTCCCCTTTCACGAGCGTGTAACCACTGGANAAAAAAAAGAGGAAATAACTTGTTTGTTACAAAATATATTTTTTTCGAATGAATTACCTTGATGGATATCTCCACGCACGCCTTGTAGCTGGTCATGTCAACGTTACTGGGGATGATACACAGTTGTTGCATACCTGGGACGTTGTACACGCAGATCGGATTGTGAGAGGAGGCTTTAAAGAAAGGTATAAATAAGATTAGGCTGTAAGATACACTTTGCTTAATAGGTTTCCATATATTGTTTAAGAAACATGATAACACGATCGTATGTTTAATAAGTGTGTTTCAGATACCATGAACAGGTATTGATGGATGATGTATTTAGTGAAATCATCAGATACATGTGATTTTAAAATTTTAATATAGTAACAGTTCAGTTTTGCTGTAAAACCAGTTACCAGTGATGTCTCCCTCCGCCATTGTGTAACCATAGCTCACTAACTCCAAGTGAATTGTGTCTGCATCAGTGATGGTGGCAAAAAGACATACTATAACAGAAGAGAATGCCATTTTCATATAATGTTCAACGTTGTATATGCCATCCACATGTTGAAAAACAACATCAACATCCATATTATTAAATTGTTACGCGTTCACAACGTCAACTGATTATATCTGCAGTTAATAATACGGAGAACAATGTCGCTCCCATGTGCTTTTGATTTTCAGTTCGCATTTATAAACACGTATTCAAATTCGATACCTTATATAAATTGTATCCAACGTTAAAAATATATTTTAAATTCCTAGCTCAATGGGTGTCTAGTCTTTCAAGGACGTATTATACCAACTGAATTGATTCACTCACATGAACTATACTATTTTGATCTAAAATCCATTTCTTAGCTGATATATCAATAATATACAGAACTGTTTCCTAAACAAAGTTTATTGATCACCGATGATCAGTTTCCACTTCACTGTGACCACAGCGTGGTGCCAGTTCACATGGATACACACGGGGTTCAAATAAAGACGACTTAAACCTAGGATATTAATTTGAACCTTTAAGAAAAAAATATGAACTTAAAATTCACAGGTTATGCACATACCTTCCTTTCCTTGATCGGTTCTGCAAATTTTACATTCACCGGGTTTGCATGTCGGACCATCTGCAATGTATAAATACGCAAAAGTTTACTCGATCCCAATAATGTAAACTGCCTTAGTGTAAGACGGTATAAAACCCGGCGAAAAAAGGAGGAGGATTGCATGAAGTGCTTTCTACCATACACTGTAAGAAAGACGTTAGTTCTAGATAAACCAAACAGAATACCTAAAACATCGCAGACCTAGGAGAACATAAACCTCCAGCTGCAAGGTGTATGACGCCGCTTTATGAAAGCAAGTCATCTGGAAGCCGTAAGGCCGAAGACCACCGTCTCCACAAGGACCATCATCGGAACATGGGATTTCCAAAACATGTATGAGATCGGGATGACATCGCAAGTGGCCATTGATATGAGTAAATGCAACCTCACCATCCCAGGTATCATCGAATGAAAATGGACTGGTTCTGTTCATAAGCGAATGCCTTCCGGTGAGTTACTGCCATTCTAGGGGCATGAGCAGCAGGATGCAGCACACACCCAGGGAGTAGCCATGTTGCTTTCCATTTTGGCACAGAAAGCGCTCATCGGATGGGAGGCGCACGGATCACGGATCAAGAGGTTTCCTTTCATACAAAGATGAGAATTAAAATGGATATAATCCAGTGCTTCGCCCCGAGGCTTATACGACATACCAAAGAGGAACATCATAATTGTAATGGGTGACTTCAACGCCATTATCGGCAGTTACAACAGAGGAGATGTGACAGAAATGGCTAGGCGAGATGAACGACACGGTAAAGGATTCGATTCGACGACCTATTCGCCATAAGTAAACTGGTCATCGGAGAAAGTGTTTTCACCCACAGAAGGATACACAAGAAAACTGGGGTGTAACCAGACCAAGGTGTTGAAGACCAACATATTCAACGACACACCCACCACAATGCGAGGCGCTGGTAGAGGTGGAAAGTTTCATCTTTCGCGGCAATATCTTTGATAACTATGGAGAAACGGATGCAGACCTCAGAACCCGCATCGGTAAAGCACGAACAGCGTTCCATTAGATGAAGTGCATCTGGTGATCCAGAGAGATTGGCATCATCGCCAAGATCAGTCTCTTCAACTTTATTGTTAAGCAATTCTACAAAACGGAGCAGAGACCTGGATAAAGATAGTCACCAACATGAAGAAAATCCAGGTCTGCATAAATACCTGCCTCAGGAACGTCCTCACAATTCGCTGGTCAGACAAGATCACCAACGAAGTATAATGAAGAATAACAAAGCAGAATATCGTTGAAGAAGGCATCCTTCAGAGACGTTTGCGATTGATAGGCCCACCCTTCGCAATCCTCCATCCAACACTTCAACACAATCTCTTAACTGGGACCCAAAGGGAAGAGGAATAGAGGGGCGGCAGAGAAACACCTAGCGCGAAGACCTCGATGCAGATGCCAAGCAGATGAACAGGACGTGGGGCATCTGGAGGGACTTGCCCAGAACCGAGACGCCTGGTGGTCGGCGGTCTATTTCCCAGACGGGACCACAGGCGAAGACGAGATCAGCTGTGTATGTTGGTTGATTTCTGTTGATGATTAACTAGCAAAAAAAAACAAGAAATATACGCATCAAGGGACAGAAGAAGAAACTTGTCAGTTATGCGCGTCAGAGTGTTTAAGACTTTCGGACTCCGTCATAATGATACACTACGAATTGTGTAAGTCCATTTTATTAGTGAATCGGCTTAGCTTGTAGGCCTTCTGATATGCAATGTTAACAACTTCAATCTATTCATACGACAAACAAACACTAAAATGGTACCATGTTAGTGTTCGTGTGACGTATGAATTGATATCGTCGCGGGAAATTAAAATGGAATTAATTGTGACAACATTTAAAAACAAGCATTTTGTATCTTCAAACATTCATGTTGCCAGAACACATCAGGCTTTAAAATTTCGGCTTTTGCTATAAGGAACATTTTTTTTTTTTGGTAACTGTATTTTACGAAATACTTTACGAAATTTTCATTGATTTTTGAGTATTAATGGGGCTTTAACTGTCAGGCCTTCTTGCGAATCTACGGTTCCGTTAAACATTCCCAACGCCCAATTGTAAAAAATAATATTATTTATGTATTTATAAGAAAGAACTGTCTAATGATAATTACATATAGAAAAAACAATTACATTTAACAACCTATATAATAATTTGTATGAGATTGTTATTTCAATTTGAATAAGTATAAAAAGATATATTAAATTCGTTTTTCCCAACTCAGTGGACATTTCGCGCGAAAAACTCCCAATCTCGAAATTGCTTTTTTCCGCAATGGCCTGGCTTGTGCAAATTGTTCCGCTGCATACACGATTTCAAACGGACATTAGGGCGATGATATTTACAGAGCAATGATTTAACCATGGGAACGCCCCAAACCACTTGTCGGAGACAACATCTATATTTCAGTGCTTGTAAATTGCAGTTCTGTGCAATGGAATAATGGAAAAGTATTCTGTGTTGCTTTTGTTTCACACGAGAAACCAATTTATTGAATGATACTTTCTAACTATATACTATCTCATGCATGCAACAATTAAATCAACACCGCAGCTAACACTGTCAAATATATAGTATTGTTCAAATGTATAACATACAGAATATGTTAAACTTAAATACAGTTTATGAATGCGGTGACCAGTATACATACAGCCATACTTTATAGTGGGGCACACCTTAATATTTTAAAATGTCGAGAGTTATTTATCATGTCCGATTGTTCAATCAAATTTAACGTTCTTGCGCCCGAATACAGTGAAACACATGTTTGCACACTTGTGTACGCGGTGAAGCGTATGATTAAATTTATTTTATAAAGCTGACATGAATTCACGNAACTTTTATTTTAATTTATATTGAAATATGTGTATAATAAGTTTTAATACATTTTATAAAAAATCATAAATATTTGACAAAATCGTACAGTCTCTCTTTCACATTTGAAACGTTCTTTTCATTGCTTCCATGATGTATAAAGTTCAGTTGTGTCCTCCAGTGTACGGCGCTGTTGCGAAGAAAACATAATGCATGTGTTGAAACGGGGTTAGATATGTGACCACATTATGGGTGATTTCCATAGTATGTAAAGAACATTCAGCCATTAAAAATCGTTCGAAACCGATAAGGGCAGAATACCTCTTGTGAAAAAAACTGCAAACCCGAATCCAATGCAACGGGCTGGACAAGTTGGAGCAGCCACAAAATCGCAGTGTCTCTTCAACCATGGTACAACACTGAAATAAAACAGACTTTGGAACTTAACACCAATGTGTGCCATTATACTTCAATACATTAATATCCAAGCGTGTCTGTATTAATTAATAATATTCAATAAAGTATCGAAGTTTTCTAACTCTTGTCATTGTGGATATGAATAAATGAAGTATATTGAATGCTGGTGAACTAAAACACAATGAAACGATATGTTTGAAACCGGGCCTTAATGTCTGTGCGTAAAGTGTCGTCCCAGATTAGCCTGTGCTTTCCTTTTAGCGAAAAAAATACAATACACGCGAAGAGTGTATTCCCAGATAAGCCTGTGCGGATTGCAAAGACTTATATGTGGCGACACTTTACACACATGCATTAAGCCCCGTTTTCCAGAACCCCGCTCACTTTATTGGCACGTCGCAACTCTGAGGTTATATGTGGATATATATTTATTTTTATTAACAGCCGTCGGAACGGATGCCCTGAACTGCTACGCTTGTTCGAGCTATATTGGGGGTAACTGCAAAGACACCTTCTCAGCTGCCGGCGTGTCCACCACCTCTTTTGCCTGCACCGCATGTTCCAAAGAAAAAGTTGGCGACAGTAAGTTTAAGTTTTAACTTATTTATTTAAGCTCGATTGCATGGAAAGCCTAAGGCTTATTGAACCGCTCTTGACCCCGTTTCCTGGGTAGACGAGTAGTTGGTGTCTTTGGGTAAGATCGAAATAACGCTCCCACAATGGGGATCGAACTCGTGACCTCCCGGTCGGTAGGCGGGCACCATATCCACTATGCCACGGCGACCTATATGTCGTTAGGTGTTATCGATCACCCAAACTCATGATGACTCCACTGTTTCGCGAAACAAACTATTTATATGTGTATCCATTTCAGCGGATTATTTCGTTCTCATGTACGAAACTGTTATTTACATATGCGTTCATTATTTTCATTTTAAGAAACGTTCTTAATCTATACTTGTAAGACTATATACATATAAAGCGCCTGTTACGCTTCGAATCGTGTGTTAGTAATTTGTCTTTTGTTTACGCTTGTTATTGTTTAGCAATTCTGCTATTTAGTGCAGACCACAAAATAATTTAAATAAAAAAAAATCAAATATTTGAGACTCGCTTTGTGAAAAGGGGGTTTAATGCATGTGTATACATTGTCGTCCCAGATAAGCCTGTGTAGTAAGCAAAGGCTAATCAGGGACGACACTTTCCACCTAAACTGTATTTTTGCTAAGACTGGACTTTTTTGAACGAAAAATAAAAAAAGGAAAGTCTCGTCCCTGATAAGCCTGTGAAGACGGCACAGGCTATTTTGGACGACACTTTACGCACATGGATTAAACCCCCTTTTCAAAGAGCGAGGCTCATTAAGAATACGAAATTTCAAACTGCTTCATCTTTTATTGCACTTCAGTGGTGACAAGTGGATGCGGAACAGGGTCAGACGGTTGCATGGGATTTGTGTTGTTTGACGTTATGGCCTACACGTGCATCTGCTTTTCGGACCTCTGCAACGCTGCCTACCACGTGACCGTTTCCATGGCGATGATCAAATATTCAATTTTTTATTTAACCGAATGTAAAATAACGGGAAAAGCCAAAGCGTTAGAGGTAACAAATGAAACTCAATAGTGCCGGGTCAATGCTGTCGCGATACGCATTACAAAACAATTTTCCGTGTGTATTTGTCTGTTCTCCGGTCTTTCGTATCGTTTTAAGACTGCTGTATCAATCAAAATCTCAAATTGTAAACTTAATGTCAACAATATTTTGTGTGTATTAAGTACTGTTGTTCAGCTTGCATATGCATGTATATTTTTTAAGACGTGTTGCAAGACTTAAGTTGTGCATGGGTAAGACGTGTTGCAAGACTTTAAGTTGTGCATGGGTAAGACGTGTTGCAAGACTTAAGTTGTGCATGGGTAAGACGTGTTGCACTACTCAAGTTGTGAATGGTATGACTTGTTGCAAGACGAAAGTTGTGCAAGGGTACAAAATGTTGCAAGACTTAAGTTGTGCATGGGTACGACTTGTTGCAAGACTTTAATTGTGCATGGGTACGACTTGTTTTGAGACTAAAGTTGTGCATGGGTATTTCTTGTTTTTTCAGACTTCAGTTTTGCATGGGCACTTCTTGTTGCAAAACTTAAATTGTTCATGGGTACTTCTTGTTGCAAAACTTAAGTCTTGCAACACGTCTTACCCATGCACAACTTAAGTCTTTTAACATGTCGTACATGTGCACGATGAACGTATCACGTTTCTATGCGTGGTTCCGGACGACGTTCCATTCCAATAAGTTTAAGCCAAACTAACATATAACTCGCCATGTTGGAGCTGGCTGTTACTGTAGCGCACCCTTCGTCCAAGCTGCCCACATATTTGTTTTATAAAGCTGCCCGATGGCGATATTGTCGGAGATGTCAACAGCAAACGGTAAAATATCAATGTAATGCAACTATCCATCACTGAATATAGCCATCAAGAATATTGAATTTCAAATTATCACAATAGATTGTTTCCATTTCTAGTAATGCGAGTGGATATATGAATTGCAAATATGGACTGAACCAAGCAAGCACTCGTAAAACTATTCTTTCCTCACTCCACTGAGAAAAATCTTATAGGTATAGCATCGAAAGTAAACACATATCGTCTATGTATACAATCCAAATAATGACCAATTTCACACGTTTCCATTACATGTATAAAGACACCATTACACGGTCGGACATAAAGGCAAATTATGAACAAAGACTAACAAAAAGCGTTATATTTATTGCTTTATTTGATATACAAAAATCGTTTCATAGTTAACTTTTAAGATAAAAGTTGACAGCGACAGTACGAAACAGTATGGTACCTTTCCATTACATTAATTTGGGCGGGGTCCTTTAAAGATTCATTATACGTCGACTTAAAGCCCAAGTCTCACTATTGCCGGTGTAGCCCCGGTTTGATAGAGTCGGTCGACCGGCGACAACCGGGATGATCGATGGTTTATTTTATTTTTAGCGCGGTCACATATATTTCCGGTACTGCCCCGGTACTGCCCCGGTTTACATCCCGGCAGAGTCCCGGTCAGCCCCGGTACAGCTACGGTTTATCCCGTCGACGCCCCGGTGAGTCCCGGTCCTAGCCGGTAGTGCCCCGGTCGAGTCCCGGTCGTAGCCGGTAGCGTCCCGGTGGAGTCCCAGTGAAAGCCGGTGGCGTCACGGCAGAGCCCCGATGACATACCAAGCCGGTGGAGCCCCGGTTCATCCCGGAGGTATTAAACATTTTAATAGTTTGCCGGTGGAGCCCCGGTTGTCCCCGGTTCATCCCGGACGACCACGGTGGAACCCCGGTGGAGCCCCGGTTCATCCCGGTAGACCCCGGATCACGCACCGGGGCTCCACCGACATCGCAAAATGTGATAGTGAGATTGGGCCTTTAACAATTAAATTCATTACAAAATGTATCCAGCCAAAATAACGTTGTTGTTTCTAAATAAATATTTGGTTCCATCAATGAGTCGATTTGATTTCTATATGGAAAAGATAAAGTATATGTGTATACCAATTCCATTTTTATTTATTGGGTTTGATTGAAATTTGTAATTTTTCTGAAAGCTGAATTTATATTACAAAATATAAATATATTACTATGAATTAAAATATATTTCCATTATATGTCTTAGTACTCTTGAATACAGAGCATTCAATACAATATACTTTTATGAAATCAGGATAACAATATATGACACACAATTCTGTAAATTAAAAAAAAAACAAAAAAAAAAACAATGTATCAATATAAGCGGTTGCAAGTCAAGTTCAAGTTCATCATGATGAGGAAGAGGAGGAAGAGGAAAATGAGGAGGAGGGGAGGAAGAGGAGGGGAGGAGAAAGAGAAAGATGGGGATGAAGAGGATGTGGTTATAAGGATTATGAGGATGACGATTTAAAGCTCACTGTAGTAACAATCTTTGTTTTTGATGGATGTCAAGTAATTTCCGACCAAAGTTCAACATTGAGTTACATTTATTTGTCTTGGGTGTAACTTATAAGAGTACATTCGCCTAGGTTCGTAAATACAACTATTTCAACCGCTACGGCGGGTAGACGTTTGTTTCACTATTAGGTCTTGTAAATTACCCGTGAAGCCGTAATTCTCAAATGGTTGAACAGGATTATAATGTCAGGAATGTTGGTCCGTTCATTTAAGTTCCGTGTTTAGATAAACTACATTAACTATTAACAAACTCTGTTTCAACGGTAATAAATCCATTTTCAGATTTCCGTTTGGCTTATCTTGAAATGCATGTGAATAAATGTCCTGTTACATGAGGTGCTCTGTTTCATTCTTTACAAGTTAACCATGTTTCGCCGTCTTATGATGTTGATAATTCTAATCCTTATACAAGTTATGGAATTAGAAGCCTGTCAGGTATTGTAGTGGTGGTAATGGTCGTTATGAGGGTGGTGTTGTTGTTCGTTGCAGTGGTGATGATACTGGTGTGGTCGTATTTGTGGTAGTGTTTGATCTTTACATCAGTCATGGGATTACAAAGCTTCATGTAATAAAGTCGATCATAATAATATTTGTCAGTTAATGTTATCGCCATCGCGGAGATAGCAATATTTATAATAATGTATTGATGTATATTTTAGTCAGTATCCAGTTCGACAGAGACGAACTTCAGGTTTAGCAACTGCAATAATACTGAAGTTCCCATTTACTTCAAGAACATAAGTATCCGGCCGGATCCCTTGGTGATACTTACAGAGCGGTGGCCCATTGACGTGACGTTCGAGACCCTAGTGATGAAGAACATCACTCGCATGGAGGTGGGTTTTCTTATTCCGCTTTTGTTCATAAATGATGAAGGTTTTAAGATGGTGATGCAAGTATACACATGACGCTCAATTCAAGTAGAAATTGAGGTTCGATTATGAAATAACAATATTGCATTGATACAAGATAACATAATGAAATCCGATGAAATCGTATTGAAATTCCCCTTGAGCTACATAAGATTGTAACAAGCAATATCGTTTATTTGATTTTCCCCGCCGAATTCATTTTGTTTATGGAAGGGATCAAATCCCTTGATATTTGGTAAAATCATAGAACTATGGGTCTTGCAGGTGACTCCTACAATAATTGACTACCTTGATGTATTGTAGAATCCTAACAAAACAGAATATTAAATCAAAATTTGACCTTGACATTGAACATAGAGACCTGAGTATAACCTGTGACACATATCCTTATAACGGAGAACAATTGCAGAATCCCTTTATGCATAGGGAAGTCCTGACCTAATTATGAATAATTAATAACATTTTGTGATATTTGACATCACTGTGTGACCTTGACATTGCATCTAGGGTTAAAGTCTTGCATTTGACTCAGCCCCAGATAATCGAGAACAACTTCGATAAGTTTCATGGCTATGGCTAATATTTTATTGGAGATACATCTTGAGACAGAAAAGATCCTATTTGAAAAAGGTAAGTTCAAATTAAAAAAGACCGTAACTCCGTTATGTACAAATGGTTTTCGACGTAAATAATCCTCTTAGACATATATACACTCATACCAAGTTTCAATCAATTCTGTCGGATCATTTCTTAGATGTTGCTCCGAACACAAAAGTATGTTTAGTTTTAAGTAATAAGGTGCAATAACTTTGTTATTTGAAAATGGATTGCGACGGCATTTGACGTGCATCATCTGCTATCCATGTACATTCATACAAACTTTCAATGTTAATTGCCTTGAGCAGTTCAGAGATTTGGCGGACAGAAGTGTGTTTCGGACAGTAGGAAGGACGGACAAAGCTTAAACAATATCCCTCCGCCTATTGCGGCGCATAATTATCCCATATCAAAGAAATGGACATATTATGATTATATTATTATATATTATTAATAATTGCGTGCCGTATGTTTATTGAAAAAATACACTGTATGTTATAAGTAGAAATGTTTCTTATGTAATCACATTTATTGTTGCATTAACGTTCTTATAACTTTAAGGTTAGTTTCAGTCTCACGCTCTGGACGGATGAAGGACATACAGAACTCTGCTACCTTTTTAGAGACCTTTGCTACGTGCCGGATGGATGCATTTACGTCAACAAAAATTCTCCTTTTCACTGTCCTTTGAAACAGGTAATCATAATATGCTTCCCGTTAAACCGATAATCAGATTTTCAAGTGAAATATAATTCTGCTTTTAATGCAAGAATTTTGCAATTTTCTGAAATTTAACAACAGCAAATAATCTGCACTGCATTTTTAATACAAATGTTACTGATACGCTCATTTAAACAAATATTCTGACGCATAATATTGAACTTACATGTATATTACACATCGAGAGTCAAGAAACTTTGCCTTCAGTATTTAAATTAATGCTAATTTCGACATTTACAAATTAAAGCAGATGGTCATTTAACTTCATGTTATGAGCTCCATAGAAAGTTAAAAAATCATGCTCATTATAACCATTAATTAAAATATCATGTCCATTTTAATTCGGTTTTCAGAACATCATGTCCATTAAAAAAGTGTTAAACAGTTAACTGTTAAAAACTTATACCATGCCCATTAACACTGGTTATCATTATCCCATACCATTATAACTTGAAATGATAATATCATCGGTAATCATAATACCATGCCCATTTAAACCGGTAATCATAATGCCATGCCCATATAAACCGGTAATCACAATTACATGCCCATTTAAGTCGGGTTTAATTATATCATGCGCATTATTACTGGTAGTCGAATGCCATGCCCATTTGATTGTAATCATGATACCATGGCAATTTTACCACGGAATCGTAATCTTATGCTCATTTAAACAGGTATTTATAATATAATGCCACTTTAAAACAGTAATCGTAATGCCATGTCCCTTTCAATCGGTAATAATGATACCATGAACATTTAAAGCGGTAATCATAATATCATGCCCATTAAAACCGGTTTTCATAATAGGATGCCAATTAAAACAGGTAATATTATAGTATGACCATTAAAATGTCATCATGATACTATGACCATTAAAACTGAGAATCGTTATGCCGTGTCCATTTACACGGGTCATCATTATATCATTCTCATCCAAACCCGTAAGCATGCCCATTAAAATCGGTAAATATAATATCACTGAGACAATAGAAAAATAACGAAACGTCGACGCGTTTATATTCACTCAAGATATATCGACGAAATTTAAGTTTGATAGCAACAAATCGTCCACCCATCATTGTCAAAATGTGTAGTAGGCTGCTTACACAATAACCTATATTTGATGTTTATGTAAGATCCACGTATATCATCACATATTCATGTGATACGTTAACAAACACATATGATCTTCTAAAACTTATTCACAGAGGATAAGTCCATGGAGTAGAATAGTCGGACCAGCAACTAACGTTTATTATAAAGGATATATTTCATGTTTAAACCGAATACGTTAAATATGTTATTTTGAGTTCTGTTACATTTATTTACGCCTATATTTATGTTACCAACATGTTTGTTAAAGGAGAAATAAAAAAAAAAACAACAGAAATTAGATTAATTTTACAATATGTGTTACTGAGTTTGATGCAAGAGTAAACAATAGGGGTTACGTGAAAACCATTTCGTAGTGTTGTCGTTGTAGGACTTAACCGTTTATGTACACATTGAATGCATACACAGGCGCCGACAATATCGTAGGAACTTGACTTCTTCGATAATTTCACAAATAAAAAAACGGTAATATATCAGAAACAATACAAATCAGCATTACTTCCATGTTGTTCAGGGAATCTACAAGGGCAGACTGATTCCAGATTTCCCCCCTTTGCCTTTCATTATTCGAGGGAAGTATACGGTGCAAATGAGTCTTCGAGAAGAAGGAAATCCACTCGGATGTTTGGAATTCACCGTCTGTTTAAAGTACGCAAACATAATATCATTGTCGCACCACTTGAAAAGTTTCTTTCAAAACCTCAAATTACTATTGCTTTAAAAATACGTTATAAAAATGTTTTTTTCTTTCATAGCATTTTGTATCAGAAATTAACAATTCTGGTTTACCTCATACCTTTGAGTTATAAATGGTCATTAAATTGAAATAGCACTTATTTGAATTGCTTTTTCTAGCGCGATATNTTATTTCAGTGGTTCAGAGAACAACCATTAAGGTTGAATAAAAACATATCTCATTGCAAATAATTAATGCAATATATCATTACTTGAAGTAAAAATTGAAATAACTTCCAAAATATAACTATGTGTTTCGACGATGTTAACTACTTCTATTTAAGTCATACTTGTATTTCAGCCAGTGCGACTACAATGCCGATTAAAACCAGTTAATGCTTATTCGCCTTTATACTCACATAATGCGTTGAATCAGACGAGGAACAGAACAATAACCACACCAGAAACGTAACATTGACGTGTCTACTACACTTACATCAAGAGTGAGACATCAGAGGCGCATTAAAGACATTTGCTTAAGTGCTTCGAAGTGTACATTGTTTTGAAATGCGCAAAATAAATGGGAATAGAGCTATGAAGGTACTGCACACCTTAAAACAATATATATATATATAAGAAAAGCTTTTATAGATTCGTTGTGAAGCAAAAAATATTCTCATCTATTGCTCTGTATAAAAAGCATACCTCACCCAAAACCCAGTTTGTCCTGTACATGTTTAGCAGATTAACACACGGCTGCTTTTCTGGGTTTTAAGAAAACTTGTTTAACATGTGTTGCAAAAAACTGTACTAGACCGAACGTTTTATTGCATGTATTTCATGTCCGAAAACACAGTTGAACTTTATGAATTAATAAGACAATTTCCCTTCATATACAAACACAAACATATTGCAAAAAGATCAAAGCATTAAACAATGCCTGACGGAGCATCCATGATGCGTCAAGTGGATTGTTTGTGAAATTATAGCATATGCTGACTTTGTTTAAAGACGTTTCCATTATTTGCCCATACGGAAAATGTGTCAAGAGTTTTGGTAATTACATAATTGCATACTAAATACAAAAGATGATAACGCAGACGAATGGTTGGTACGCAACTAGAGCGTGTAAACTCAGCGACGGTATAAACCCCTGACGCCGTACTTCGTTAGATTTACAAAGTTATGCAATTCTTGTAATACAAATATTTTCAGTTCAGAAAGGGACACGCCTTTTGCAATGTTTAACGCATTTAAATCAAAAATACATACATGGTTAGTCCGCTATTTTTTTCATCGGATGGGAGTGCATGTTTACGGACGGTCAGTAGGACGGAAGAATGCACGGACTAATCTTTAGTTTAATATATTTCCAAGGTCATAACTCACCTATAACTGAGGCGATTGTGTTGATTACCGAACTTGGTCAAGACTTTACGCCCACAAGCAAACGCGCATTTAAATTTAGTTAGGTGAATATCGTATGAAACCTGTTAGAAATTGAATAAAACCGCTGAAGGCACTGAAGTTGTTCGCTATTGCATAACATAAGACGCAACAGAAAATTAAGTTATCGCTTTTTAAATTGCAAGTTTAAAATAAACACAACCCATTCAAATTGATAGAGAACGTCTTAACGCACATGTCGAGATGTGTGTGCAATGTTTAGCATCCTATTGATCTTATAGAGATCACTGAGACAACATAACAACAACATGTCCCTTTGTAAACTTTCTGAAAGCATAGAAAATGTAATTTCAATTGGGCAAAATGCTGCCAACGTAGCTCCATTCCAGCCTGCGCATCCGCGCAGTCTTGTCAAGATATGCATACTGATGCAATATGCTGCCAACGTAGCTCCAGTCTAGCCTGCGCATCCGCGCAGTCTTGTCAAGATATGCATACTGAGGAGGATACTCAGGAGATACCACGAAACCTTGCATGCTTTTTAGCGGAAAGCGTAGCCCCTGACCAGACTGCGCAAGTGCGCAGACTGGGCTTGAGCTACGCTGGCCGCATATGCCATAATACCAATTTTCGCATGACGCGTATGTAACAGTGTTATTTGAATGTGTGGAACGAAAACTGCGTCTTAATCAAATGTTTCGATGACGAAGAAATAAATTCATAATACGCCACGTGAGTACATATATGATGTGATCACACGTAGTAATATTTGTATCTACGAATACTATTTTCTTGTTTATTCTAACACGGCACGTGTCAAATTTCATATAAACAAAGAAGAAATCCGTCTATGGGTTATTCTGCAATAATTATGGACGGAGTTTGTATACTGCAAGCACGCGCTGTAACTAAACAAAACATGCCGATACATTTTCCACCAGCGTAATAATCCGGTATTTTATTAATGAAAGTCACGTGACAAAATACTACGCTATTAAAAGTGTACAATGTAAACATGTAAGTTTACACAAGTTGTTGTTATTCTTATTTAAGCAAACGGGAGAAATGACCATTTTATACATAGATTGCGACGTCACTGCGTTATTGTCAGTAAGAGACACGTTTTTTTCCATTCTGTTTGGCTGTTATTGAGGGCGGAGATCTGATCGACAGATCAGCCGAAAGTTATTTTTATGGGCGGAACTTCACATAAAATAGTACACAATAAAAATAAGATACATTGTATAAATCTTTAGTAAAAACCGTGTTATAATCGAAATAATTCGTGCTTCGCACTCGTGATTTAATCCCTACGCATCTAGACTTCCGGCCGTGGGTTATTCGACAACAAGCTACAACGTACACGAATTATTTCTTAAATATACGTACACTTCATGCCAAACATTTCATGCGGTTGATATGCGACTTTTAAGTGAAAAAATAGACCACAACAATACTTAAATTATTGTTTTTAATTTAATAACTTACAGAAAATTTTCAAATTCAGAATATAGGCCGATTTTTCTTTTTTAAAGATATTTGTTGTTTTATAAACGGTTTTATCGATTATTAAGTAGAAGTGGTTTGTATTGATCAATTGTTAACTTTTTTGTCATCGTCTATAGTATAGTTGATGTTGAACTAATGTTCAACGTTTTATAAATTGACAACTGTGAATAAGAACAAACTTTCCATAAGAACAAACTTGACAATGTATTATTTTGTTGTTATCACCCGTGCAATTGCTGAAGAGTCGGATAATGACTGTGAAACCATTAATTAACGTCAGAACGAAATTTCGCCATTTAAAAAAATGACTATTTCGTCAGCACGTTAATTCGCCGATTTATGATTTTTTATAAATAAACACAAAAATGTGCCTGTAACTTTCCGTTTTTGTTCGTTATACTTGTCCGCGATAAATCGTGGTTGCGACAACTCGTGGTGGGGAGAGGGGTAGGGGGTAACTTGCGAGTCACTTGTGGGAGGTAGGCACTGTTTATCATATGTCAATTAAATAGTCTTTTGTTATCAGGTGATATTAACTGGTCCTTAATAGTGTATACCATTAACTAGTTCATTGTCATGATTAGCGGATTAGTGGGACTGAATAACGTCCCACTAATGAGTGTTTGAATCGACGAAGCCAATTGCCAATTAGTCTTTATTAATTACAATCATGGCCAAACTGATAACAATCCTACCTTTATCGTCGCAAATTAGGGAAGGTGCAAACATTATGAGGTATAATAAGTGTAAGCAAATTATTTTGGTAAGTTTTCGATAAAGTTTCAAGCGTTTTACATTGTACATATTTGATCATTTTAGATATATAGTTATGTGTCAGTTACATGTAGTTAAATGCAAACAACCATACACAAATCAATATGTTTTTTTTTCCCTATTTCCTTCAGGTGTTGATCACATATCGTCATATTTTAATTTCGTTTATTGTCTTTTATTTGGATCCGCGTGTTGGATGTATAATCTGCAACACCCCTGAAAAACACAATACACACAATTGGTTATAAAGTTGTTAACAATTAGCGTTGATCCTTACAATTCTACCAAAACGAATTCAGAAGTTTTCGATACAGCTTAACTGCGATTAGCGTTTTTACAGGAATTGTCACGTGTCAGTTAAGAACACAGTACTATAATACTCCCCTTTGTGTCATAAGCAAATTTATCTTGATTTCGAAACAGACAAAATATGTATGCGTGGAATACGTTGGGTATTAATGTATTTCATGCCTACGGTAATTCAATCTTAATTTTGTTTAAACATTGGACATAATTATTAGTTAGGAACGAAAATTAATATTTGACGAATAATTATGGTTTCACAGTATTTCAATTCTACCTACCACTGTACTACAGCTTATTCAATGCTTTTAACCTAAATTGTAGCTTTTCAAACCACGAAAGCTTAAGAAGTGGGCAGCAACGACAAAAGCTCTAAACCACTCCCCAGACTAAGATCACTCTTACATAATACAAGCAACTCCTGGGCCAGAATACAATATAAATAGCCGATACCTATTGAGAACCTATGAACATTTCCCAGCCATATCAGATTTCACTCCGCTCTAATAGCACTATCAACGAGGTTACGCATGATAGTGTATTGCAATCTCGACGTCCCATTGGTGATCAGCAGAAGTTTAATTTTCCCTGAACTATTAATAGCCTCATATTTTGAATGACCTGTGCGCAAAAATACTACGTGACTGACGTTGCACATAGTGGGCTATTTTAATAATTCATAAATATTAACATACTTTTCGGCAACAGGTATAGTAAAAAAAAGTTGTTTGACTTTTTCTATAAACGATCCGTTCAAAACTATTTCATTTAACACGATATACATATTATCTGTCAATTGGTTTGTAGTTCAAGAACTGAAACCGCACCGCAAACTTTTTGCGCGTATGCTGGCAGTTCATAGGTTTTCAATCCTTAGGAACTCTTGGTTGAAATAATATAAGCTAGCGAACAACTAAAAATGGAAACAAAAGTGGTCGGTAGACCACAAGACCGATTTTATGACACCACTGTCCCACTTCATCTTTGTTTGAGGGAGCGGAGTAAAGCTCCTACTTTATCTATTTTATTTCAGTAACAATTATTAAAAAAGATAGAAACAAGCTGACACTTGATCTGCTGATAAATTATATATAAAAAAGTAACACAATCTTAATACAATTAATAATGTTTAATAATAATAAGACACTTGATGAAAGCATACATGTGTATATGAAATTGTCAATTTGAATAAATGTCGCAATTCACAGAGAAGCTCTAACTGAAACACAATCAACAAGTGTCCTCTCCGGAGAGAACACTTCCAGATGCTTATCGATTCCAAACATATCTTGTAATGTATGGTGAAACGATGGATAATCCACAATATATCAGTTGACAATCTCGATGACTAGTTTGCCGCGTATCTGCTATCCATTCGTAAGACCGATGGCGACGAACACAAGCCAGGCTCACTGCGTAGCAGCGCGGGAAGCATTTAGCGGAAACTGCATTTGCATTAGTGGTCCAGCATTTCCCATCATAGGTGACTGCCTGAAAGCAAAGCAGAACAATCGATATATGAAAGACATGAAAAAGGTAAATATCCTCACATTTCAACAATAAATATGATAATATTGTTTTTGTTAATTTATCTTAAGGAAACAAGCCTAGTGCTACTGCAGTCTTATCAGTTGCCTAGATTGAAAAACTGTATGCTGACAATATTTTAGGTGCGACAACACCGAAATCCCTTCTGAACACCATTTTGTTAAAATAATTTCATGAATTTCTGCTTACGCATGAACAGTACAATTTGAGGGTTACTAAATTATTCAATGTTATATTTTTATAAGTAAAATGGGCGTATCAGGCTACTATCTTGAATTATATAAGGGGACATACAATTCTGAAAATTAATTGGAAATGCATATTTGTTATCACACAGAAAATGTTTTAAACTTCCAATTACTTGAATTTTAAATTAAAGTCCCATTAAAGCCCCATTCACACTCACAATCAACGAATATTTCGAAAAATATTTCGTAAAATAAAGTTAACCCATACAAAACCAGTGTTCCTTATAGCAATAGCCAAAATTTCAATGCTACGTAGACATACGTTTTGTTTCTGCAAATATGATATACAAAGATTATATGTTAAATTGAAAATTACACGTTTATGGTCATCGTAAATAAATACTAACCTTCAATATTGATCATTGGTTACTAAACTGCTAAAGCTAAACTGATGTTACATACGATTTCTAAAAAAATAAGGTATTCGTTGACAGCTTTTGTTTTATTTTAGCGATTTTGATCAGTAAATAATTATATGTACATGTGCATCATGTGCTCTGGCAAGAAAGTCGTGGCTATTTTCGTATTAAGTTTTTGTTGATTTTCGGAGAATGTGAATCCAATTATAATGGATAATTATTACAGTGACTTAAAGCGGATATTGTTTTATGTTTAGGTATGTTAGATCATCAAGCCATGCAGTTAAGTGACTCAATTTTTATTGGGCATCTGCTTATACTAAATTAATAATTTATAGAGATGCATCATTTAGGTCTGCAACAATTTAAATCGAGGTCTCAGCGGGAATCTATAATACTCACTGTCAACTTTTAAACTAAATGACACTTCTGTGTACCCCTTAATATGGATACTACGGTGGCATTAAGGGGACATAGTAAATATTTTATCTAACGGTCTATATGACGTGCGCACGTCATAGCTATGAAAAGCGCACGTCATAGCTGACCAATGATACTATTGGGATTTTCAGTCAACAAAGAAGTTCACTGACAAACACCTATCGCAGTGTGTCAAGTACATGACTGCGCTTTGACCCGATAATTGTTTCAGCGTTAATGCTAAGTTTGTACTAAAATTTAATNGTGCATGGGTAAGACGTGTTGCACTACTCAAGTTGTGAATGGTATGACTTGTTGCAAGACGAAAGTTGTGCAAGGGTACAAAATGTTGCAAGACTTAAGTTGTGCATGGGTACGACTTGTTGCAAGACTTTAATTGTGCATGGGTACGACTTGTTTTGAGACTAAAGTTGTGCATGGGTATTTCTTGTTTTTTCAGACTTCAGTTTTGCATGGGCACTTCTTGTTGCAAAACTTAAATTGTTCATGGGTACTTCTTGTTGCAAAACTTAAGTCTTGCAACACGTCTTACCCATGCACAACTTAAGTCTTTTAACATGTCGTACATGTGCACGATGAACGTATCACGTTTCTATGCGTGGTTCCGGACGACGTTCCATTCCAATAAGTTTAAGCCAAACTAACATATAACTCGCCATGTTGGAGCTGGCTGTTACTGTAGCGCACCCTTCGTCCAAGCTGCCCACATATTTGTTTTATAAAGCTGCCCGATGGCGATATTGTCGGAGATGTCAACAGCAAACGGTAAAATATCAATGTAATGCAACTATCCATCACTGAATATAGCCATCAAGAATATTGAATTTCAAATTATCACAATAGATTGTTTCCATTTCTAGTAATGCGAGTGGATATATGAATTGCAAATATGGACTGAACCAAGCAAGCACTCGTAAAACTATTCTTTCCTCACTCCACTGAGAAAAATCTTATAGGTATAGCATCGAAAGTAAACACATATCGTCTATGTATACAATCCAAATAATGACCAATTTCACACGTTTCCATTACATGTATAAAGACACCATTACACGGTCGGACATAAAGGCAAATTATGAACAAAGACTAACAAAAAGCGTTATATTTATTGCTTTATTTGATATACAAAAATCGTTTCATAGTTAACTTTTAAGATAAAAGTTGACAGCGACAGTACGAAACAGTATGGTACCTTTCCATTACATTAATTTGGGCGGGGTCCTTTAAAGATTCATTATACGTCGACTTAAAGCCCAAGTCTCACTATTGCCGGTGTAGCCCCGGTTTGATAGAGTCGGTCGACCGGCGACAACCGGGATGATCGATGGTTTATTTTATTTTTAGCGCGGTCACATATATTTCCGGTACTGCCCCGGTACTGCCCCGGTTTACATCCCGGCAGAGTCCCGGTCAGCCCCGGTACAGCTACGGTTTATCCCGTCGACGCCCCGGTGAGTCCCGGTCCTAGCCGGTAGTGCCCCGGTCGAGTCCCGGTCGTAGCCGGTAGCGTCCCGGTGGAGTCCCAGTGAAAGCCGGTGGCGTCACGGCAGAGCCCCGATGACATACCAAGCCGGTGGAGCCCCGGTTCATCCCGGAGGTATTAAACATTTTAATAGTTTGCCGGTGGAGCCCCGGTTGTCCCCGGTTCATCCCGGACGACCACGGTGGAACCCCGGTGGAGCCCCGGTTCATCCCGGTAGACCCCGGATCACGCACCGGGGCTCCACCGACATCGCAAAATGTGATAGTGAGATTGGGCCTTTAACAATTAAATTCATTACAAAATGTATCCAGCCAAAATAACGTTGTTGTTTCTAAATAAATATTTGGTTCCATCAATGAGTCGATTTGATTTCTATATGGAAAAGATAAAGTATATGTGTATACCAATTCCATTTTTATTTATTGGGTTTGATTGAAATTTGTAATTTTTCTGAAAGCTGAATTTATATTACAAAATATAAATATATTACTATGAATTAAAATATATTTCCATTATATGTCTTAGTACTCTTGAATACAGAGCATTCAATACAATATACTTTTATGAAATCAGGATAACAATATATGACACACAATTCTGTAAATTAAAAAAAAAACAAAAAAAAAAACAATGTATCAATATAAGCGGTTGCAAGTCAAGTTCAAGTTCATCATGATGAGGAAGAGGAGGAAGAGGAAAATGAGGAGGAGGGGAGGAAGAGGAGGGGAGGAGAAAGAGAAAGATGGGGATGAAGAGGATGTGGTTATAAGGATTATGAGGATGACGATTTAAAGCTCACTGTAGTAACAATCTTTGTTTTTGATGGATGTCAAGTAATTTCCGACCAAAGTTCAACATTGAGTTACATTTATTTGTCTTGGGTGTAACTTATAAGAGTACATTCGCCTAGGTTCGTAAATACAACTATTTCAACCGCTACGGCGGGTAGACGTTTGTTTCACTATTAGGTCTTGTAAATTACCCGTGAAGCCGTAATTCTCAAATGGTTGAACAGGATTATAATGTCAGGAATGTTGGTCCGTTCATTTAAGTTCCGTGTTTAGATAAACTACATTAACTATTAACAAACTCTGTTTCAACGGTAATAAATCCATTTTCAGATTTCCGTTTGGCTTATCTTGAAATGCANCTGAATTAATGCAGAGCGTAGACGAGCGTGTACGTTTTTGTCATATAGGAGGCTATACGGGGGATCGGAACCTAATATGCCAGCGTGCCATTACGTTAACTGTGGGTTTCTGTTGTAAGAAACTTTTTAACGTTGTACGATATGATTGATAATATGTTTAAAGAAAATATGTTTAAAATTATTATATTCTTCAATGTTTTTTTTCTCACAGGGGACGTACAAAATGCCGCTAATGAAATTGCCAATAAACATATTTCTGCCATTTCGGTTGCATGCAGATTTCAATATTATAGCGAAAATCAAAGAAAATGGAGTACCGTTGGGATGCGGGTCATTCAAATTTTCAGTGCGGTATGTGCGAACTGTTAGAATTGTTGGAACTGTTAAGTTAACGACAAAATGAAAAACAAATTCGCTGCTGAAAAATAAATATATAGAATATTGTACAAGATACTTAATAACATTTCCGGCATATGGCGGTTAGAAAAGCACACGACCAGTTGTCCTTCTAACCGTCAATAGCCGGACCCGTAATATAGTATCTGGTAGAATTTTACAATTTCAAAAATTAATACTTTCCTCTCCCATAGATGAATGAAGTTTAAACTTGTGTATGACAACCTAAGTAGACAATTTAATGTCTGTTGTAATAATGTTTTCTAAACTTGACCATTTTCACCTTTAACGAAACTTTAAAGTAAGGTAATTATTGATTATTGTTCGCTCAGGTTTTTTTCCGCACTGTTATAATAAATGCGTCAACCTCTTAATATATTTATGTAGTATGACTTGATTAAACATCGCTGTTAACCGCGATGAGCATTTCTAATATTCTTTTTGGCATCAAAGCTTTCGTATTGTGTTTCAGGAAAGCGCATGAGCCCGAGGTATTAAACGCAACGTAGAGGTCACTTTGTAGAGATGCGGTGAACAACTAGGATGTAGGGTTGACAATGAAAAAAACACACTGTATTTAAAGGACGTATCGAGTTTATTCTCAAACTATAAATAGTGAATTAAAAATGCAAGTTAATGATTTTTGAAGTTATTCGTTCAGAATATTATAGAACATTTAAACTTAAAATGGCCACTTACAAAAGCTGCGTGAAATAACTATAAAAAACATAAACGTAACTGAAATTACCACACCATGCATCCGTATATTTCAATTACATAAAATATGTTAAGTCCTAAACCTTTATATTATTAAATTCTTATCAGATCTTCAAAAAATGGCTTGTATTGTTCCTACTGGTAAAAGTCTGACCGATTTCTAAAATAAATAACCACGAAAGTATATAAAATCGCAAAGTGTTATAATATATACCTATATGAACGCTAATGAACATCTTCAGGAGAAACCAATTGATATCAAGATCTCAAAATTAGGGTGTTTGATTTGATATCTGACATAGACATAAATAAAGTGCCTTTCTAGCACAGTTAGATACACGCAAACAAAGAGATTGAACAGACTGTGACTATTCCTACGCTAAAGAAAAGAAGGGAATGTAAAAAAGCCATGAACACGAAGGCCAGGTTCTCAGAGGATACCGTAATTCACAGCAGAGTAAACATCCTCGTGCTACTGAAACAATCTAGCTTTGTCAGAGAAAGCAAAAAAATGCCGAGGAATCATCAGGATCAGCTGCCAGCAGATTGAGAGACCAGAATCCGCTTTGACGATCTACCCCTGGGATCATCACCATTTGTACCTCAGTTCCCCATCTGACCACAAAATGACGAGCACATTTTCGCGGGAAAGCCCTGACGGCGGCCATTTTTGAAGAAAGGTTCCCCCATAAAGCATAGTAAGGGCATTAACAGATGAGTCAGCAACAGAGACAGAGTCAATACAGAGGGGTTTGGGGCTCGAGCGTACGTGCAGTACTCAGACGGACAGTGTAGTGGCAGACGCGATACCAACAGGCGTCCACTATACTACAGAAACTGCTGAAAACTCCAGCCGGCAAAGTCGACCGATACTCCCATATATTTTTTTCTAGAAAATGCATTTTCAGTTCTGAACGCAGCAACAGCCAACAATCTACCTCACCAAAAGCATCAGTACAAAGCATAAAGTGCTTCATATTTCTATATGAGTTGATCACCTATCACATAGAAATAATGAGGCAGGCAGACTTGCAAAGCTGGGTTTGGAAGACGACCACACGGACAACAGAGTCAGACTAGAAGAAATTAACACCATCGCCACGTGCCTGGCCATAAACAAAATATCCCAGGACAGGTTCCATCACATGTCAAGACAAAAACATGTGGTAGTCGTTTGACTGTGAACATGGCACAAACGACTAAACCATCGCATGCACAAGAGATTCCACCTTGAATTGTCCAACAAGTGCCCCTCTGGAGAAGCCGAAAAACACATCGTCCAGGAAAGCAAGGATCACCAACCACTGAGGGAAACTTAATGGTCTGATCCTGTGAGCCTGTTAGCCATGAGAAGCTGTACAGACAGGCGGAGGCTTGACAGAAAACCACCCGTTATATCATTTTCTCATAACTCAAAGTGTAGAGGCAATCGCGAAGAAGAATGTGCAAACTTGCACGGTTTTCTAGCTTGGAATTGTATTTTTGGCGTGTCAGGTCAAGGTCATTTTGTGCTGAAAACAATGGAGAAACAAACCGACAATTTCCGCTCAATAACTATATCTATGATAGATATATGTGTCGTGTTCTGAGAAAACTGGGCGAAATGCATGTGCGTAAAGTGTCGTCCCAGATTAGCCTGTGCAGTCCGCACAGGCTAATCAGGGACGACACTTTCCGCCTAAACTCGATTTTCGCTAAGAAGAGACATTATTAAAACAAAAAAATCCATAAAAGCGGAAATTGTCGTCCCTGATTAGCCTGTGCGGACTGCACAGGCTAATCTGGGATGACAATTTACGCACAAGCATTATGCCCAGTTTTCTCAGAACACGACACGAATATTATTGCACTGAAAATGTGTGTACTACGATATAGCTTTGGATTAGATTTGGGGCAAGTCGGGTGTAGGTAACCTTCATCGTTACTTAAACTACAAAACATTTTCCGGTTGCTAACGTTAGATCGCATTATCCGATCTAAGTGAAACTATGCATATAACAAGTCTGCATGGAGACATAGCTTGGGATTGTATTTGGGACTTTTAAGTTTAAATTCCACTGTTACTAAAAATAGAAAGAAATCTGTTTCTGCTCAATGATTTGGGTTTTGATGGAGAAAGTTTGCAGCCGAAAACGACATCAAAACATTAGCCAGTTCTAATGGCTTATGTGCTGTCGAAATGTGATGTAAATTGCACAAATATCATTTTTTGTGTGCGTGTATATGTATATGTCTGTGGCGGGTGGACTTCCATGTCTTTATCTACATACAAACTAGGAGCTCATCGCCCATGTAGATTTCCCATCGTCGCATAAATAATTGACCCCGCACCTGCCATAACATTAACAATGCAGTTAAAATGGCTTACTATTACAATTTTGTTTTCTGTATGTGTTTATTTATACGTTTCGCAAGCCCCTTTTTCGTATAACCATTTTTTTATTCCATTTATTACAATAGATTGTTTAACGTTTCATGTTGCCCTTCTTTACACGTCTGTTTACGAGGTGGCGAGCTCCTGATAAGGCCTAAGTTGGGTTAATAACATGACATGTTCAATATGATGTTCGTATGCCTAAACATCGAGACGTATTCGTGTTCCTTTTTATTATTGTATACATACAATCGATTACTTAATTAATTAATTTACATTTAAACTTATTTAATTTCCGAATACTAGCACAGCTCTTTGACTCCATAGGTTAAAGATAAAATACACAATCCGGCATAAACAATAAAATTGCTTCGCAAAATAAAAATTCGCTACGTAAGGTTGAATTTTACGTGAATACACTGACTTATGTCTACATTCTGATTACAAAATCTGAATCCAAGCATGGGTATCGAAAATCTCGTTGATGATTCATATCTCAGTGGCACATCCTACTTTTACGAAGGACGATCACATGCTTAAAATGCTACGATTTACAAATGTATTGTGTCATTTAAGCATGTGTCATATGTAACTAAATTTCATAGTAGGAAATGTTTGTGTTTTAAGATATGACAACGGGTTAACTAGTAGGACTGATATCTTAAGACCAAATGCTCTCAACCAAGCTATGTTAATATGCCAAGTGTGTAATTAACTTGCTTGTCGGGTAATGGTGTTGTCAGACACTTAAAATGCATTTGACTCATTACTTCAACCTCACATTAGCCAAACAATTCATTATAAATAGATCACGTCGGGGTCAAGATATCTGGTTTAAAAAAAAATCTATAACTTTCGGGTGTCCTTAATATAGAAATGTGTGTTTCACTAGACTGAGTACTTGCATTACGTTGATAATTGACCTGGTTTGAAAGTCCTGAATGTTTTGTATAGGCGTAACCTTGTTTTTTGTAAGATTCTTTCTTTTTGCGCAATTGTGCTGTTGTAGGCTAAAATATAACTATGTATTTGTTTTATTCACCGTTTTTTTTTAAATAATTGTTTATGATTTTTATTATGATTTCCTTTCTTTTAATGACATTATGTAAAAATATGTTTATGATAACACATTTGTTAATGTAAAAAAAAAATCATTTATACACAAAGATAAATGCGTCCGTGATTATTTTATGTATCGGTACAACACATGCCGCATATTGTTTGCATATCAAATGATAGTTAACCATTTTTTCAGTATTTTACATCGAGGAAACTTGCTGTCGACCCACATTTACTGCTCGGATCGAGAATCAAGAGTTCATACATCCGTAGTCGAGTTATTTAGAATTCAAGAAAATATCAAGAAATCATACTGTGGGCTTTTGTTTAAAACTTGTATTGTCATTAATGTACCATCAAAAAATTATTTAAATGAATAATACGCTATGTACTTTGTACAATACTAGAAGTGTTACACACATATTTTGGAAAATGAAGATTACGTAATAAATTATGTATGCATAATATGTTTGCGCATGCATAGAAAAATGTATACAAGTTTCATAACGCATACAAACTAGCAAAATCGTCTCGCTTTCAAATTCATGTTAACGCATGAAAACACATCCTCAGATGCGCCGAACAACATATAATGATCAATCAATTAAAATAACGATTTTAACAAAAACAACTGTCAATTAAAATGCATTCGTTGTAATTGAGTGAGATTAACGTGATTTCCTAACAAAATGTCGAACATGTGTCCATTTTTTGCGTATCCAGTTTATAGTTTTTAAGTTTAATTTCAGAATACATGAGGTTCGAAGCCTATGGGTACACATACATACAATACACAATGCAGTCAACAGTGGTCAATGACATACAGGCATATAAATATACTATTTTAAGCAATATAAATTAAACATGTATAATGAACGAATTGGCAACTCTAAAGACATGCATATTCAAAATACACAGCTATTTTTAACATAGAGTATCTAAGTCAAAACTTGAATGTCCTAAAAATGTGTATACATGTAACTATTATTGCTTTGACTAAAAAAGACAGTAGTATATGGAGAGAAACTATTAATATTGCGCATAGATTTTTTTGGTATGTTGACAAATGAGCTCTTGTTTAGAAGTACTAGTACAGGACCGATGGCATGAAGTGAATATTTAAAAACAAATGACTTCGATTGCTTGTAAGATAAAGTTCTTTTTTGTTTGCGTACGCCACTGCATTACTGAATTGTAATGTGCCAATAAAACTGATTATTATGCGACATACCACAATTGTCGCACTTTATTCTTTTTAGATTGATGAAAAGGAAGCAGTAACGCAAGTTGACAGAACTAGTACTTGAAAACGTCGTCTTATGCATACAAAGTTTGTCGAAGCTTATCTTACCACGTGTACAACATATAATAAATACCGGTTTCCAGTCACGTATTGCAGCCGTGTATTAATGACTGTGATCCCATTGGGACAGAACCATTTACCAGAACAAGGTTTTTCAGTGAATTCAGTGAACACTTACCAAGAGGTCAAGAAAATTGTTGCTTTAAGTTCACATATCGCATATGACGTCGGCAATGACGGAAAGAGATTACAAGGCCGTTGACGCTCGCCCAAGACGTCAGACTCCAGGGGCGCCATGCAGGCATGTCTTGTTCTATCAGCTGTTTGCCGTGTTCATGCTCATCATAGGACTCGTCGGAGGAATATTCATTGGAATGTACGTGAACACGAAGGCCGAAAACAAGACAACAAACTGCCCTTGCGGTACAAACCCGGTGATTAGTAACGAAAAGAAAGCTGGCGTTGAAGCAAGGTCGAGCGAGTGTCCGTTTACCAGTCCTGTTACACAAAAGCGCTATGAAGAAACGGTGTTCGCACCGCTGACTACTGATGAAATGTACCAAGCAGCTCGCTTTCTAAAGAATTCCGGAATCATTTCAACGCTAGAAATACCGACCAACTTGACTCAGAACTTCATTCTATACCAATGGCTAGATGTTCCGGCGAAAAATTACGCCCTTAATTATCTATCTCGACGGCAACGGAGAGAAACCAAAGCGTTACGCAAGAGTCACTGTCCAACGAGGTGTGGAATTTGACGTCATGGGATATAAAGTGGGCCCTCTTGGCTCCACGCTAATGACGTTGCAGAATATGACACGACGCGGGGAAATTCATTTCCACAGCCGCCCGTATGACCCTGTAGAACAAGGCATCATGACCAAAATGGTTTAACTGGATTTCGAGATTCTAGCCGATTTAATGGCAGAAAGTTTCGACGGCATCAAACCTGAAGATGGTGTATTCATGTACAATGGACCGTCGGGCATGTCAGGCAATTCGCGGGAAACAAGGTGAACGTTGCTTGATATTTATTTTTTAAACAATAATGTTTATGTTTATCGAGTTTGTGAGTTATCATTTTCAGTACGAACACGACATTTACAAGAAGTGCCACTTCGACTATTAAACATATATAAACTCATGTTCATGTACAAGTATTCTTTATCTTACAATAACCTCGTTCATGATAGTTTATCAAACACGACATTCGCTACTGCATCAACTATACAAAATATATTTAAATCAATACGTGTATCGCGTTATTACATGTATATGACAATGTATTTAAAAGCACGTAGAAAAATCGACATGCATGACGTTATGGAGTGTTCACTTTTTATCAGAAGATTATCTGTTAATACATTCACAAACGTACAAATTCAGAGCGACAAAGAGCCCATAGAAACACTCAAATACATATTCATGTATTATCCGTCGCATACTTTTCGAAAATACGTCTTTACGGCACATGGTGGAAAACGTGCACATGTGCATACGATATTGATAGATGTATTATAATAATCTTTGACTGGTGTTATTTTTAAATTTTAATGCAACACGTGGAAAAATCATGTATGTTCACAATGTGTATGGAAAAGCTTAAGTATGTATTGATGAAACCGGTAACCATGCACCTGAATTGGACATCATGAATTCAAAGATGGTCCTCACAGTGTGTTGTTTTTGTATAAAACAGACGCACAAATATTTCTTTTACACTTCCCCTAACCAGCACAAATATTCGTCCGAGTTTATTTTGAACATAAATGTCTTCGCTGTTCAGATGCATGGCTATTTCAACGCATCACTGTCCGATTTCTTGCAAAGTCTCACGATTTTTAACAGGATTTTCCAAAGCTACATTTTTTTCATATTGAAATAAAGTCTGAAAACAAATATTACACGTTTCAAATCAAAATTACGTGTGAAGTTAACGACATTAATACTATTTTGTGTAATACCCTGAACTCAAGTAGTTTCATTTTGTTTCTGTATGTCTTAAATGAACATTACCGGTATTTCACGTCATTCACATAGAGGTTGTACTTTCAGTCGGTGCATAACACTCAACGGTTACGGTTCCGACCAAGACCTCGACTTGATCCACATCCTCTCTGTTAGCAGGCGAATCAACAACGCCGGTACCAACGCGGCCGAATGGAACGCATACGACTTCCATTACCTTAACAAGGGCCCGTTCAAAACAGCCCGGGATCTCATGGACGCTTATAAAGCCAACACCATCCGAAAAGTGAAGCAGGACAAGGGATTTAAGGCAAGCATAGTGGACCGTATTTTCCCCAAGCGAAACAAGCATGGACCCAGGAAATATTACCCGGCAGGACCAAGGTATAAAATTGACGGAACAAACGTGAAATGGATGGACTGGAGTTTTGAGATCAGCGGAGGTCAAATAAGGGGACCAGCGTTGTTTGACGTGAATTTTAAAGGCGAACGGATTTAATACGAACTTGCGGTGAACGATATCGTTCTGAACTACGCCACAGATTCGCACTCGCAGAATAACATTATTTATGTCGATTCAACTTATGGCATAATGGGACTTGATACACCGGGGACCGTCGTGAAGGGCTTGACTGCCCCGAACATGGAAGCGTTCTCCAAACGGCATTCTGGTTGCCCACAAAGCAACGCGCATACAACATGTCTTCGATCTGCGTGTTCGAGGCCGACGGCCAGTCCGCGCCTTGGCGTCAAGCCGGCATGGGGTTCGAGGCAGGGTTGCGCAATCACTACCTCGTCGTAACTTTTCCTGTGGTTATATATAACTACGACTACACGTTTGAATTCCACTTCTTTTTGGACGGCAGAATCTTCAACTATGCCAAGGCCAGCGGCGTCATCCAGGCCAGCTTTTTGGACCTAGATGACCCTAAATGGCACGACAAAACCCGTAATTCGTTCGGCTACAGAGTGAGCGACTACATGTCTGGCCCCATTCATGATCACATGTTCGGATTCAAGGTCGACTTTGACCTTATCGACAAGAACTACTCGTTCCAGCTCGTAAATTGGAAAGCGGGTCCAGTTCTCGAAGCGATTCACACACAGAACGCTTCAATATCAGCCGTGCCGGAGTACTTCATTTACAACGAGACCCGATACATCGATTGGGAGAGGGTGCAGACAGAGAGAGCCATTACGAAGGAGGAACACAAGCAGTTTATGCTTGTGGTGAACACGAGAGAGAAAAACAAACGGGGCGTCGAGCGTGGCTACGTCACTGAGCCATTGGCAACGGGTAATTACTTATTAGGTCACTAAGGTGGTTTGGAATGTGCAACGTTTTTTTTCGTTTTTTTTCCACACGTTTGATACAATGCGCATTTACTGATAAGCATAAAGAAGGTATTAAACGGATATGTAAATATACACGTAGTAAAATTCAGTTATCCAGATTGGATGGTCAGGTAATGCACACCTTTTGGATTTGCGTGTACTATTCTATATTCATTTCATGTTTGTGTTGGTGTAACGGTACCAATGTTGTTAAGTATTTTTTGCTTATTTTAACTTTGTCACGGATTTTCACTTAGGTCTAGGTGCGGGTCAATTATTTTATTACCATGTGAAACCTTTCAGAGAAAGTGTACTAAAGATCCAAAGCATTTTTTGTTAATGTTCGCAATTGTGGAATGTTACAAACTGCCTTACGGATGAAAAGATAGCACGGATCCCTGATGACTGCGCATGCTTTTTTCGTAAAGAAAGATTATATACCCACTCAGGACTACTTGCATACCGATACTAAACCAAATGTCCCTTGTGTTTCAGGCTCGCAGTCTCTAAAACAACATCCTCTCCTGAAGGCGCTTTCGTTTACGAAGTATCACTGCGCGGTCACAAAGCGGAAGGAAGCGCTAACGTCAATATTTGACATCAACAGGATGGACAACCCGCAGAATTATCTCGATAAATTTATAAACAACGAGAGCATCTTGGACGAGGACATTGTAAATTGGGTCACCGTTGGCTTCTTGCATGTCCCGACTTCGGAAGACATGCCGATGACGGTACGGGTAGAGACGGGATTTATACTGAGGCCGTTCAACTTCTTTGACCGGACTGCGACGTTCGATATGCCGCAACATACAGACACAATTGACGGCGTACTCAAGGAATCCGAGCCACATTATGACCAGTGTGCCGAACCCCCTCCAAAATAGTGTCGCTTTTGTAAAAAAATACATGAGCTTTTCCCGCGTTTTAAGTGAAATACTGAAGCAATTTGAATACTGCCAATACAATGCGAATATGAACGAAATAATGTAAAGAGTTTTATTTAATGAAAGTTTGATTTAAAAACCATTTCATTGCTTATGATATAAGAATCTAAGTCGAACAAAATACGAATCACCATCGTCGAAACCAACATGATATATATTGCGTTACCACTGGATAATGGCGGATTCGAGCGAACGAACGCATGTTAGTACAATTGTTTGTACAAACCATTATATCTTTGAAATAGTCACTGGTGGTAGCAGAGAGATTTCGCTTAGGTTTGATGCTTATTTCATTGTATGCAATAAACAAGATTGGATTGAATGTTATATTCCGGGAATTTCGTGCTCATCCACCCGAACAAATGCAGAACATTTCCAGATAATATACAACATGGAGCTGATGCATTAACAAGTTCGCTGTTGTTAAGCAATTCGATTTTTTTTTGCTACCGAACACATACATAATGTAAAGATTTAGCTGGTAAAATTGCATGATGCGCTAAATGTCGACGATAAGACAGGTATTATTTGTAATTAATCAATAAAATGATTACACACGTCATCTATTTAAAGACGTTGTCATTATTTATTACTTTCAACGAAAGTGAACTTCTGTTGATAACATGATTACACAAGTTACGTCTGCAACATGTCGTACCCATGCACAACGTAAGTCTTGCCGAACGTCGTACACATGTACAACTTAAGTCTTCCAGCAAGAAGTACCCATGCAAAACTTAAGTCTTCCAACAAGAAGTACCCATGCACAACTTAAGTCTTGCAACAAGAAATACTCATGCACAACTCAAGTCTTGAAACAAGAAGTACCCATGCACAACTTAAGTCTTGCAACAGAAAGTTCCCATACATAACTTAAGTCTTGCAACAAGTCGTACCCATGAACAACATAAGTATTGCAACAAGTCGTACCAATGCACAATTTAAGTTTTGCAACAAGAAGTACCCATGCACAACTTTAGTCTGAAAACAAGAAGTGCCCATGCACAACTTAAGTCTGAAAACAAGAAATACACATGCACAACTTAAGTTTTAAAATAATTCGTAACCATGCACAACTTAGGTCTTGCAACACGTCTAACCCATGCACCACTTAGTTCTTGCAACAAGAAGTATACATGCACAATTTAAGTCTGACAACAAGAAGTACCAATGCACAACTAAGTCTTAAAACAAGTCGTACTCATGCACAACTAAAGTATTGCAACTAGAACTACTCATGTACAACTTAAGTCTTGCAACAAGAAGTACCCATGAACAATTTAAGCTTTGCAACAAGAAGTACCCATGCACAACTTAAGTTTAAGAAAAAGTCGTACCCATGAACAATGTTTTTCAATAAGAAGTACCCACGAACAATTTAAGTTTTGCAACAAGAAGTACCCATGCACGACTTGAGTCTGAAAACAAGAAATACCCGTGCACAACTTAAGTCTTAAAATAAGTCGTAACCATGCACAACTTAAGTCTTGCAACACGTCTTACCCATGCGCAACTTAGTTCTTACAACAAGAGGTATCCATGCACAACCTAAGTCTGAAAACAAGAAGAACCAATGCACAACGTAAGTCTTAAAACCAGTTGTACCCATGCACAACTAAAGTGTAACAACTAGAACTACTCATGCACATCTTAAGTCTCGCAACAAGAAGTACCCATGAACAATTTAAATTTTGCAACAAGAAGTACACATGCACAACTTAAGTCTTGCAACAAGTCGTACCCATGATTAATTTAAGTTTTGCAACAAGAAGTACCCATGAACAATTTAAGTTTTGCAACAAGAAGTACCCATGCACGACTTGAGTCTGAAAACAAGAAATACCCGTGCACAACTTAAGTCTTAAAATAAGTCGTAACCATGCACAACTTAAGTCTTGCAACACGTCTTACCCATGCGCAACTTAGTTCTTACAACAAGAGGTATCCATGCACAACCTAAGTCTGAAAACAAGAAGAACCAATGCACAACGTAAGTCTTTAAACCAGTTGTACCCATGCACAACTAAAGTGTAACAACTAGAACTACTCATGCACATCTTAAGTCTCGCAACAAGAAGTACCCATGAACAATTTAAATTTTGCAACAAGAAGTACACATGCACAACTTAAGTCTTGCAACAAGTCGTACCCATGATTAATTTAAGTTTTGCAACAAGAAGTACCCATGAACAATTTAAGTTTTGCAACAAGAAGTGCCCATGCACAACTGAAGTCTAAAAACAAGAAATACCCATGCATAACTTTAGTGTCAAAACAAGTCGTAACCATGCACAACCTAATTCTTGCAACAAGAACTACTCATGCACAACTTAAGTCTTGGAACAATTCATCCCTATTCACAACTTAAGTATTGCAACAAGTAGTATCCATGCACAACTTAAGTCTTGCAACAAGTCGTACCCATGCACAATTTAAGTCTTGCAACAAGTCGTACCCATGCACAACTAAAGGCTTGCAATAAGTCTTACTCATGCACAGCTTGAGTCTTGCAACATTTTGTACCCTTGCACAGCTTTCGTCTTGCAGCAAGTCATACCATTCACAACTTTAGTATTGCAACACGTCTTACCCATGCACAACTTAAGTCTTGCAACACGTCTTACCCATGCACACCTTAAGTTTGGCAAAATGTCGTACCTGTTCACGATGAACGTTTCACGTTTCTATGCATGGTTTCGGACGACGTTCCATTCCAATAAGTTTAAGCCAAACAAACATATAACTTGCCATGTTGAAGCTGGCTGTTACAGTAGCGCACCCTTCGTCCAAGCTGCCCACATATTTGTTTTATAAAGCAGCCCGATGGCGATATTGTCGGTTTTGTCAACAGCAAACGGTAAAATATCAATTTAAGGCAACTATCCATCACTGAATATAGCCATCACGAATATTGAATTTCAAATTATCACATTAGATTGTTCCCATTTCTAATATTGCGGGTGGATATATGAATTGCAAATATGGAATGAACCATGCAAGCACTCGTAAAACTGTTCTTTTCTCACTCCACTGAGAAAAATATTATAGGTATAGCATCGAAAGTAAACAAATATCCTCTATGTATGCATTCCAAATAATGACCAATTTCACACGTTTCAAATACATGTATAAAGGACACCATTACACGGTCGGACATAAAGGAAAATTATGATCAAAGACTAACAAAAAGCGTTATATTTATTGCTTTTTTTATATACAAAAACCGTTTCATAGCAAACTTTTTAGATAAAAGGTGACAGCGACAGTACAAAACAGTATGGTACCTTTCCTTTACATTAATTTGGGTGGGGTCCTTTAAAGATCCATTATACGTCGACTTAAACAATTAAATTCATTACAAAATGTATCCAGCCCGAATAACGTTGTTGTTTCTAAACAAATATTTGGTTCCATCAATGAGTCGATTTGATTTCTACATGGAAAAGATAAAGTATATGTGTATACCAATTCCATTTTCATTTATTGGGTTTGATTGAAATATGTAATTTTTCTGAAAGCTGAATTTATAGTACAAAATACAAATATATTACTATGACTTAATATATTCCAATTATATATCCTAGTACCCTTTAATACAGAGTATTCAAAACAAAATACTTTTATGAAATCAGGATAACAATATATGACACACATGTAAATTTTAAAAAGCAATGTATCAATATAATCTTTAAACAATGTATACATATTGCCGTCTATAATTGAATCACTAGTACTACTATTTTGAAAATGGACTTCAATACAATGACGTGTACCCCTGGTTGATCTCCCTAGATCAGTTAATCAATTTAGAAGAAAGCTATAAGAGATTCGTTGTTCAGCAATAGAATATTCACATCCCATTCTCTCAAAACTTATTATACCTCACCAAAACCCAGTTTGTCCTGTACATGTTTAGCAGAGTAACACACGACTGCTATTCTGGGTTTCATTAAAACTTACATTACATTTACTGCAAAATACTGTTCTAGACCGAACATTTTTATTGCATGTATTTCTTTTTGGAAAACATAGTTGAACGTATTGAATTAATAAGACAATGTCCCTTAATATACAAACAGAACCATATTGCAAAACAATCAATGCAGTAAACAATTCCGGAAAGAGAATCCATGATGCGCCATGTGAATGGTTTGTGAAATTATGGCAAATGCTGCATTTTGTAAAGACGATTCCATTATTTTGCCATACGGAAAATGTATCAAGAGTGCTGATGATAGTATTATTGCACACTTAATTAAAAAGAGGATAACGCAGACGAATGGTTGGTACGTAACTGGAGCCTGTCAACTCAGCGACGGTATTAACCCCAGACGCCGTACGTCGTTAGATTTACAAAGTTGTGCAATTATTGTAATATAAATATTTTCAGTTCAGAAAGGGCCATTACTTTTGCAATATTTAACGTATAAAAATTACCCATTAATGGTTAGTCAACATCGGTTGCATCGAATGAGACTGTACGAACGGACAGTAGGACGGACGAATAGATGGAGTAATCGTTAGTTGAATAATTTTCGAATGTCGTTACTCAGCTATTACTGAGGCGCTTGTGTTGATTAACGAACTTGGTTAAGACTTTAAGCCCATAAGCACACACGCATTTAAATTAAGTTAGGTGGATATCGTATGAAACCTGTTAGACTTTGAAACATGGAAACGAAATCACTCGGCAGGCCACACGACCGATTTTATTAGACCACTGTTCTACTTCATTTTCGTTTGGGGGAGCGGAGTAAAGCTCTTACTTTATCTATTTGATTTCCGTATTAATTATTAAAAGCTGAAACTTCAGATGCTCAGCAGGAGAAAATCGGTATTATAAAGTGCAGTACGTTATTAATTTGAAGGAACCAATTGCCTAAAAGTGATAGCATAAGTGCCCAAAGTGCATCTACTTAATCGTTCCTTCTCATACTTCCGATTCTGCCTTCGAAACACTAATAATTGTATAATGCTTTGAAATAGTTTACATTACATTATTTTATAACAACTTATATCCGTTAATAGATGACTAAGACACGGGGAGCAGGTACTGTATACAATGATGATATTTAAGTAGAAAACTTCCTTCTGGATAGACAAAGTCAAGAACACCGACATATTATGGAAACAGGATCCCATCGGACAACAGATCGCAAGGCGGAAAAGGTGGTGGATTTGTCACACCTCGCGAAAACCTCCACAGGACAACATCCGGAAGGCCTTACAGTGGAATCCCCAGGGCAAGAGACGAGTCGGACGATCATGTGAGGAAGAAATTAACAACTTTAACATGTCATTTGGAAAGCTAAAGCAGCCCAAAACATAATACGCTGAAGGACTGTTGCCGATTTTCCTATGCTCCACAAGGAGCTCAAGGAAATAAGTCATGTAAGTCATGACGTCGTGTAAAAAACGGACACGCCCTCCTATGCAAAGGACTCAGCACTTAATATATGTGGGGAAAATCATGTTAATTAACAAAATTTGATTTAACATGAATTTCCTAAATTATATATTAAGGAAACAAGCCTAGTGCTACTGCAGTCTTATTGGATGCCTAGTTTAAAAACTGTATGCTGACAACATTTTAGGTGCGACAACACCGAAATTCCCTCTGAACACCATTTTGTTTAAAAAGAAAATCCTGCATTTCGGCATGAACGCATGAACAGTACAATTTGAGGCATACATAATTATAAAATGTATTGCTTAAAATAGGCGTATCAGGCTACTATCCTGCAAAATATAAAGGAACATACAATTTTTATAATTTATTGGAAATGCATATTTGTAATCACAAGTTAAAAAATATTGTTTTAAACTTCCAATTACTTAAATTGTTAATTAACAAACACTTATAGCTTATTTTTGGATGATGAACACTTCCTGATAAATATACACATTTTAAAAAGATGGGTTGATGTTTAACTGAAGACAGATGCAATGGGAAATGACATCCGTTAGTGCAGCGAGCGGCAAACCAAGACCCGAACTTGCGCAGATGTGTTAGACGCCCGAAAAATAACCCAATGCCTCATGCCTGGAGACCCTATTAATATTTAAAAACAGTACAGTTGTATAAGGCAATCTGGCTTAAGCGGTAATTATTGCCATTATATATTGACCACAAGAAGCACGTCAACGACTGACACTTTTGATCAGAGGTTCTTGTGGCAAAAACTTAGTAAAATCACAACTTGCAAGCATTTTAAAACAAAAACGATCGAGGCCGGTTTTGATAAGGAAAATATTTCAGTAACCATTCTGCCCGAAAGCACATAGAGCAACAATTTAGATACTCAAATATTGCACCTACTAAAATCATGCAAATCACAGAACATAAATACGTTAAGTCAATTATTAAGTACAACGAAATTTGAGGGCAAACACAGAAATGATGTTCAAACTTGTTTACAACTGCAACTCGCGAGTCATCTTCATCTGTGGCATGCACTCATATAATAATTCGTGAACAAGATAGGTAAGCCGCGCCGTTATTTTATTGTAAGCCTCAATTGATATATAACTAAACGATCAGGCAGTAACCTGTTTTCTTAATAAACAATGTTCATAGAAAGATAAAGTATGTTAATTTTGAACCAATCCGTTCATTTGTTATTCAACCAGCTCACATCACGAGTTAACCTTATGAACATTCTAACGTGTTCATTATTTGTTTTTTATTGCCTCTAAATGATATGTAAACACTTATTATTGTTGTTGTTTTAACCTCAAACCGTTCGGAATTAGGAGCAGACATATACGGCGATAAGGAAAAATGTTCGGAATAAGTGGAACTTGGAGATACATTTGTTTACCCCATAACTTCTTTCAGAACACAATGGAATCGTTTTTATATCGGAAAATGTTCGCATTAATATACCTCCAGTTCAAAGTTGTCTCTCTTTGACTAGTAGTGCTTATTATAAAGATTACAATGCACGTAATATGCCACTGACTAAAAAGTGTGCAAGCAAGGCTTCTTATACCATGCTATTTGTAATAAATGCTTCAAATTCTACACTAAATATAGAACTTGATCGTTTGGAATTTCATTTAAATAAACATCATTTTATTAATTGTAGCATTATAACAAAGCTAACATATTTTATTTAACATTCCTTATATTCATGTATTTGTTTAAGATTGAGAAAACATAATACTGACATTTAAAGTCTATAAACCCGCTTAAAAATCGCATATGCTTGCTCTTACAATGTGGTATATGGAAAGTCTTAGCAGTTATGATTATACAATTATAATTGAAGGCTGTCGTTAAAGAGGTTCTGCACGAATGTTAGTACATACTTTTATTTTCATTGTTAAAGTACCCACGCATACAATACCGCATAAAAACGCAAATACCAACACACTTAACAATGATGTGTTTCCTTGCAAATGTGTATGCGTTAAAACTAACCAGCGTCATTTTTTCAAAGTTGCACACTGGGGCAAAGAGTTTGACTGTTGACTCCTTGCATGGTGTTTTATTACTACAACGAACCAACTCCTCTACGAATAGAAAACTTATTTAAACAAATGTATGACGCAAAAAGGCCTTTGGTAATACAAGTCGATTTTACTAAACTCGATACTTCAAGTCTTTTATCAATACGATTAAGAGGCCACTCATAAAGGACATTTGTAATTGACGTGATAAGGTTTCATTTAAAATAGACGTGTTCGTTAACCTC
>VMBQ01006369.1:26582-53089 GCA_007657795.1 Dreissena rostriformis | reverse complement strand
TGGTAGCCCGATCGGGCTAGTGCCTGAAAAAAAATAATGCCAAGACTGGGCTTTGGAATTGTGAATTTTTGCTGCATTTTCAAGAAATTGGGAAAATAAATTCAGTAGCCTTCTTTTTTTGCGCGGAGAGTCCACTGATTTGGGAAATACTAATTTGATATAACTCTTTATAATAATTCAAATGAAAAGAACAAAATCATATAAATCATTATTATATACTTTGTTAGATGTAATTGAATTGAAATTGAGATAAAATAAGCATTAGATACTTCTTTCTAAAAAAAAAAAAAAAAAATTTAATTGGGAATTTTTTGGCACATTTTGGGAAAAAGTATACTTTTTGGGATTGGGAATATAGCCGTTTTTCGGCTATAAAATCGGAAAAAAAACAACCTGTAGCAGTATTAAGACACCAGCTAGCAAGAACAGGGCCTTTTCTCCTCCCATTCTGAAGCAGCCTTTGGCACCTCAATTTAATAGTGAAAAAATGAGTTGTGTTTTTTTATAATTGTGAAAATTAGTTTTTTGAACTTTTCATAACTGTGAAAATTTGAGTCTTTAACCTCTCCAAATTGTGAATGTTTGAGTCTTGGACTTCTCAAAGTTGTGAAAATGTGAGTCTAGAACTTCTCACAATTGTGGAAATTTGAGCCATACATTTTCAAAATTATGAAAAACGTCCATTCAGAACAAAAAAAAGCCTTGTGGCTGGTTTGATCCCAGGCCATGCCACATAACTTGAGTGGAGATTGGTCATTGTTTTTTTATGCCCCCGGAGGGTGGCATATAGTTTTTGAACAGTCCGTCAGTCAGTCTGTCCGTCTGTCCAAAAACTTTAACGTTGGTCATAACTTTTGCAATATTGAAGATAACAACTTGATATTTGGCATGCATGGGTATCTCATGGAGCTGCACATTTTGAGTGGTGAAAGGTCAAGAAAATTGACATAATTTTCTGAAGACAAGTTGCAAATAGCGTTTTTTATGTCCACCAGTATATACTGGGGGACATATTGTTTTTGCCCTGTCTGTCTGTCTGTTGGTCTGTCTGTTGGTCTGTTGGTCTGTTTGCGCCAACTTTAACATTGGCCATAACTTTTTCAATATTGAAGATAGCAACTTGATATTTGGCATGCATGTGTATCTCATGGAGCTGCACATTTTGAGTGGTGAAAGGTCAAGGTCATCCTTCAAGGTCAAAGGTCAAATTTATGGGTCAAAATCGCTCAAAAGTGGACATAGTGTTTCACAAACACATCTTGTTTTTTTTTCTGACAGTGTCTGACAAATAAAATTGGTTTCACTGTAATAAAATAGTCATGAACTTTTGTAAAGCAAGATATGTTGGGCTTCATTGTGTTCATCTATGGTGTATTTTTAGCAGGTAAGAGTTTCCTCATTACAAATTGGAGAACATTTCTGAAAAGAAAGAGTTCCTTTGGGTTTGACATTTACTTTTATGATCCTCAGTACACCACTACAATGCAAAACCTTGGCAAGTTGTAAATGTTATTGGGTCATTTACTGTTTAAATATAAATACCATACTATTTTTTTATTTGCAAAACCGTTAAATGTTTTTCGTTGAAAGACAAGTAACTTGTTAAAAATGTTGCACTGCTTTGCCGATGGTAAAATATTTGCTGAGCAAGATAAAGATGGATGTTCCTGATTTGCAGGTGTGATGCATGTAAAATATAAAATCACACTGTAATGAATGAAGATCATTAACCCGTTGCATGCTGGGAAATTTGTTGTCTGCTAAAATGTTGTCTGCTGCATTTCTAAAATTAGCATTTTCTTCGATTTTTTTGCAAAGAATACTATCAGAATAGCAAACAGTTTGGATCCTGATGAGATGCCACGTTCTGTGGCGTCTCATCTGGATCCAAACTGTTTGCAAAGGCCTTCAAAATTCGGTTCCAGCACTGAAAGGGTTAAAGACCCTTTTCACAGAGAGAGAGAGAGGCTCAAATGTTCTCAATGTGGCCAAAACATAGAGCCTTTTTAAGCAGACTCGATTAAAATCCTGCAAATCATTAAATTTAGTATTAAAAAGATCTTTACCTGGATAAAGTTTTAGGCCAAACACAATTACACACCAATTAAAATGGTCAATTTAGTGAGTGATATTCATGTACACAACTGTAAAACCAATACCTTTGACTTATCTCATTGCAAAATAGTTCTTCAAAGCATAGTAAACTTACATTTTTTTTTTTTTAAATAATAACCATTTCAAAAGTAGTCTCAAAAGAGACACCTTGCAGAGCATTTGTGTCGTGTTCTAAGAAAACTGGGCATAATGCTTGTGCATAAATTGTCATCCCAGATTAGCCTGTGCAGTCCGCACAGGCTAATCAGGGACGACAATTTCCGCTTTTATGACTTTTTTTCGTTTAAATGATTTCTCTTCTTAGCAAAAATCCAATTTAGGCGGAAATTGTCATCCCTGATTAGCCTGTGCGGACTGCACAGGCTAATCTGGGATGACACTTTACGCACAAGCATTTTGCCCAGTTATCTCAGAACACGACACATTTCTGAGCAAGTTTTACGTAAAAACTTTTTTTCATTTATAAATAAAACGCAAAACTTGCCCTTAGACAGGCTCTCGTTGAGTACGCTTTCCCACACATGTCACACACGTAATTCAGCTTCCCAGAATGCATTTCTCTGTGATAACGTAACATCGCCAGACTTCCATATTTCCCACATGTCTCACACTTATACTGGTTAGCCCCTCTGATCTCTATGTTTTTGAGCTCCTTTCTCAATAGACTATTTACTTTATCACAATCTAGCTCAGACTTAGTCTTTGTCAGTATTATCCTTTTCTTAACCGATTTTATATCAGTTACTTTACATTTCACTTTTGATGACAAGTTTTTGACAGGTTTCTCTATTTCTGTATGCTGTAGCTGTTTCGTATATAGTAACACATTGTCAGCATCACCCAATTCCATTTCCCCTACATTTACCTTAAATTGATTCATTTTTGTTACTTCTTTATTTGAATCACCATTATCAGATGTACCAATTTGACAGTCACTAGGTAAATCACCCTGTACATTAACTTCTTTGTCATCATTATTAGAGCATTTATCCGGCAAAGTCAGTGTACAATCATTTCCAAATGTCCTACCTTTAGACGACGTAATTCTCCCAACTGATTCAGCACTGTGTTGACCTTTTTTGCAAGTAATACTAACTAAATCACTTAGAAATTTGTTATCAACAAACTTTTGTGTAAGTCGCCTATTTCGAACTGGACGACCAGAGTTTAATGTTTCAACTGCAGTTCCAGCTACAGCTTTGACTGGTTTCTTATGTAATGCAGGGTGTGTTTCTGAACCATTTTTCAAAACCTTGCCCCTGGGAGACTCTTTTTCACTAGGTTTGGTAACACTGTCTGAAAAAATAATGCAATAAATAATATGAATCACGCTATGGGAAACTGGGCTTAATGCATGTGCTTCAAGTGTTGTCCCGGATAAGTCTGTGCAGTTCGCATAGGCTAATCAGGAACGACACTTTCTGTCTAGACTGGAGTTTCGTGTAGAAGAGACTTTATTTAAACAAAAACTACAGAAATACGGAAAGTGTCGTCCCTGATTAGCCTGTACGGACTGCACAGGCTACTCTGGGACGACACTTTATGCACATGCATTAAGCCCCATTTTCCAAGAGCAAAGCTAATATAATATAAAAATAGGTTATTTTCAGAACATCTGCGAATATTTTGTGTCATTTAATGATATGAGGAAATACCTCAAATCTAGTGTACATAGTCTATATAATCATTCAGAATATTGAAAATATTTTTTTTCTGCCAAGAACTGAAGGATACATTTGATATAATTATTTTCTATCAATAACCACTATAGGGCAACCACAGAATGAGACATGTACCTTTTTTTGAAATTTAAATTTAAACAAGGCTTGTCACCATAGGATGACATATGCCCCCTTTTTCCACATTTTTCTAAACCTAAATGCAAAGTGTTTTTCCACATGTTTCGAAACCTAAACGCAATGTGCGACGGAATTTCAGACGGACAGACAGACGGACAGTGCGATCACTATATGCCCACCTTCGGGGGCATAAAAACAGTTCACAATAGAATGTGTGAACAGATATTTCTATCTCTTTTTTGTAGTGTGTGCATTTATACATGATATGATATACCTCTCTTCTAAAACTGCAGTAGGACCAATTCAGTCCCTTGAAATTAAACATTTGCCCGAGCAATCTAGAATCCTTACATTATTACTAGTGAGCGGGAACTGTAATTTCCATGATTATACAAATGAGCAATGCTCTGGGAAAACTGGGCTTCATGCATGTTCACAAAGTGCAATCACAGATTAACCCTTTGCATGCTGGGAAATTTGTCGTCTGCTAAAATGTTGTCTGCTAAATTTCTAAAATCAGCATTTTCTTCGATTTTTTTTCAAAGAATACTATCAGAATAGCAAACAGTTTGGATCCTGATGAGACGCCACGTTCTGTGGCGGCTCATCTGGATCCAAACTGTTTGCAAAAACCTTCAAAATCCGGTTCCAGCACTCAAAGGGTTAAATATCTGTTTCAATGTACATGAATGGGAGGTACATGTATATTGAGCAATTTGAGCTACATGTAGTTAGTGCCATATACAATGTTCAGAAGTGTACTTTCCTTTTCACATTCTTGTGACTCAGCAGTTTTCATTTTGGGTTATGCAGTCAACATGAAACATTACTAAGTTTGCTATGTTAAGTCAGATTTCCTCATTTTGAATGTCAACATTACTTTACAAATAGATGTAAACATGACTTGAGCTTTTTGTTTTGAGCTATTTAATAAAAAATGAAAAGTATTAAGGGAGGTAGGGTAGTTTCCACCCCTGAGGTGTTACCAATATCACATCTTTGAGAATTTAATGGGGGGGGGGCAATGTCATATAAAATATGTAAAATTCATGAGCTAAATGAGCTAGCTGGGCCAAGATTTTAAAACCACTTACATCTGTGCAAAACACTATGGCACGCGCTGTGGGGGAAAAGGGTTTAATGCATGTGCGCCATTTAGCCTTGTCCCAGCTTAGGGAGGACACATTCCACCTTAACTAGATTTTTGCTAAAATGAGATTTCCTTTCAAACGAAAAACACCATAAAAGCGGAAAGGGTTGGCCCATATAAGCCGTAGCCGACTTCACAGGCTAATCAGGGCAGGTACAACACTACACACATGCATTAAGCCCCGTTTTCTCTGAACGCGGCTCATTTTATATATAGAATAAATGACCTTACTGTGCTAGCCGGGCTATTGACTTGTAAATTTGTAAACCATTGACATCTTTGCTTAACCATTTGCATTTATTTGTGTTTCAGTCTTTCCAACCTGACTCACCTGGAGCTGCGTGAGAACATGCTGAACCAGCTGCCTCCCTCCGTGTCCTTCCTTGTCAAGCTGGAGAGCCTCGACCTGGGCAGCAACGAGATAGACGAACTGGTAAACATCTTTCTATATGTCTAAGGGGTTTGTCCAAGGAGTGTGTGTGTGTGTGTGTGGGCAGCAACAAGATCGATGAACTGGTAAGACTCTTGTCTGTTTGTCTAAGGGGGTTTGTCCAAGGAGTGTGTGTGTGGGGGCAGCAACGAGATTGATGAACTGGTAATACTCTGTCTGTTTGTCTAAGGTGGTTTGTCCAAGGAGTGTGTGTGTGGGGGCAGCAACGAAATTGATGAACTGGTAAGCATCTTTCTATATGTCTAAGGTGGTTTGTCCAAGGAGTGTGTGTGTGTGTGTGGGCAGCAACAAGATCGATGATTGGCTGGATGCGGGCTTTGGTCCCTTAATTTGTGATACTTGTCAAAATTGTGAAAAAACGAGTCGTTAACTTTTTAAAATTGTAAACATTAAATTTTGAGTCTCAAACTTATAAAAAATGTGAACATTTAAGTTGCTAATCTCAAAAATGTAAAAAAAAGGGCCATTGTCTAAGAAAGTAAAAAGCCTTGTGCTTAAGGTGGCTTGTCCAAGGAATAAAAGAAGTTCAGAGTTATTGCCCTTTCTNTAATATGAAGCCAAACCATCAGTTGGGAATTGAGGACTGCATTAGTGAGATAAAAAATAATTTTTATTATTAGGAATAGAACTGAATAACATCTATAAAATCAGCCAAAAAGGAGCCCTGATAGCGCAACATAATTAACCTAATAACACTTTTCTTGAGCAAGCTTGGTCTATCTCAGTGGCTTACCAGTACCAAGTGCACATGCTTGAGCCACTAACCCACAGTTGGCTTCCTTGAATCAAATGTAGGAGAACATGTTGAAGGAACTAATTTCATGACAAATGCCCACCCAAATGTTAGAGGAAATAATTTCATGACACATCCTCTTCCAAGTTATGTGGCTTGACTGATATTTGGACTCGCTTTCCCTTCCCCAAGTCCAGTGCTGAAGCAAACCATGCAAGAAATGTAGAATTAATGTTTCTCGGGCAGTTGTTTTTTACCTTTACATGTTACTGGATAAAAAAAGTACAGTTTTTATATGTTTTAAATCGGCACCAATATTTACCTATTATGTGTAAGTATTTTACTGGGCCTTTAACATTTATACCAGTTTGTATTGTTACTTTTCATTCTTGAGTGTTTGTTTTACTCCTTATGTTAAGCACTCTATAATAATTGGATAGTAAGGGCCTGTGTGCATAAGAATACACTCCTGCATTATTGAAGTGTAAGTGGTTGCACGCATTTCCTGCAAAAAGGAATTTGGGTTCATTGGGTGCAAAGTAATTTGCCTGTTTAACCCTTTGAGCGCGGGAACCGGATTTTGAAGGCCTTTGCAAACAGTTTAGATCCAGATGAGACGCCACAGAACGTGGCGTCTCATCAGGATCCAAACTGTTTGCTATTCTGATAGTATTCTTTGAAAAAAAATCGAAGAAAATGCTAATTTTAGAAATTCAGCAGACAACATTTTAGCAGACGACAAATTACCCAGCATGCAAAGGGTTAATATCTGTTTCAATGTACATGAATGGGAGGTACATGTATATTGAGCTACATGTAGTTAGTGCCTTATACCATGTTCAGAAGTGTAATTTCCTTTTCACATTCTTGTGACTCAGCAGTTTTAATTTTGGGTTATGCAGTCAACATGAAACATTATACTGAGTTTGCTATGTAAATTCAGATTTCCTCATTTTGAATGTCAACATTTCTTCACAAATAGATGTAAACATGACTTGAGCTTTTTGTTTTGAGCTATTTAATAAAAAATGAAAAGTATTGGTGAACTCAGTAAGGGAGGTAGGGTAGTTTCCTCCCCTGAGGTGTAACCAATATCACATCTTTGAGAATTTAACGGGGGGGGGGCAATGTCATATAAAATATGTAAAATTCATGAGCTAAATGAGCTAGCTGGGCCAAGATTTTAAAACCACTTACATCTGTGCAAAACACTATGGCACGCGCTGTGGGGGAAAAGGGTTTAATGCATGTGCGCCATTTAGTCTTGTCCAAGCTTAGGGAGGACACATTCCGCCTTAACTAGTTTTTCGCTAAAATGAGATTTCCTTTTAAACGAAAAACACCATAAAAGCGGAAAGGGTTGGCCCATATTAGCCGTAGCCGACTTCACAGGCTAATCAGGGCAGGTTCAACACTTTACACACATGCATTAAGCCCCGTTTTCTCTGAACGCTGCTCATTTTATATATAGAATAAATGACCTTACTGCGCTAGCCGGGCTATTGACTTGTAAATGTGTAAACCATCGACATCTTTGCTTAACCATTTGCATTTATCCGTGTTTCAGTCTTTCCAACCTGACTCACCTGGAGCTGCGTGAGAACATGCTGAACCAGCTGCCTCCCTCGGTGTCCTTCCTCGTCAAGCTGGAGAGCCTCGACCTGGGCAGCAACGAGATAGACGAACTGGTAAACATCTTTCTTTATGTCTAAGGGGTTTGTCCAAGGAGTGTGTGTGTGTGGGCAGCAACAAGATCGATGAACTGGTAAGACTCTTGTCTGTTTGTCTAAGGGGGTTTGTCCAAGGAGTGTGTGTATGGGGGCAGCAACGAGATTGATGAACTGGTAAGACTCTGTCTGTTTGTCTAAGGTGGTTTGTCCAAGGAGTGTGTGTGTGTGGGGGCAGCAATGAGATCAATGAACTGGTAAGACTCTGTCTGTTTGACTAAGGTGGTTTGTCCAAGGAGTGTGTGTGTGTGTGGGGGCAGCAACGAGATCAACGAACTGGTAAGACTCTGTCTGTTTGTCTAAGGGGGTTTGTCCAAGGAGTGTGTGTGTGTGTGTGGGGGCAGCAACGAGATTGATGAACTGGTAAGCATCTTTCTATATGTCTAAGGTGGTTTGTCCAAGGAGTGTGTGTGTGTGTGTGGGCAGCAACAAGATCGATGATGGGCTGGATGCGGGCTTTGGTCCCTAAATTTGTGATACTTGTCAAAATTGTAAAAAAAACGAGTTGTTAACTTTTTAAAATTGTAAACATTAAATTTTGAGTCTCAAACTTATCAAAATGTGAACATTAAAGTTGCAAATCTCAAAAATGTAAAAAAGGGCCATTCTCTAAGAAAGTAAAAAGCCTTGTGCTTAAGGTGGCTTGTCCAAGGAATAAAAGAAGTTCAGAGTTATTGCCCTTTCTTTATTATAAAGACTGCAAAATACGTCTTTCCGCTTTTCATATTTAACCAGATTTTCCGAAGCAAAAAACTGGTTATTAGATTGGCAAATGCGGGCGGGCGGGCGGAACAAGCTTGTCTGCTCTCTAATTCAAATAGTTTTCATCCGATCTTTACGAAACTTGGTCAGAAGTTGTATCTAGACAATATCTAAGTCAAGTTCGAATAAAGGTCATGCTGGGTTAAAAACTAGTTCACAGGGTCACTTAGTGCGTTTTAAACATTGAGCATGTTGTCTGCTCTCTAATTCAAATAGTTTTCATCTGATCTTTAAGAAACTTGGTCAGAAGTTGTATCTTGACAATATCTAGGTCAAGTTCGAATATGGGTCATGCCGGGTCAGAAACTAGGTCGAAAAACAGATTGATTTTGAAACAAGGGTGGTAATTGTGATGAACAATCAGTAGCAATGCACATTTTTAATTGCAGTTGTCTCCCTTTATCAGATTTTTTTTTTTTTAAACCTGGTTTTGTGACAATTTTGTCCCTTGTTTAAAAGTAAATTATAAATTTCTTGTTCATCACTGTTCTATTGTTAACCAGTCAAAAAAATGTATCAAACCAAAGTTTTCGAATTCATTCCTTGAAGGTGACACCTGGTTAATTGTAATATAATTGTGAGATCATCTGTGTTTTACCATATTATTTGACATAAGTTTTCCATGACCAGGCTTGTTTGCATTTCATATAGAATTACCCATTGTCGTAAATAATAATTTGCATATCAATATTCGGTGTCTTATTTCAAAACAGACTGTTGAAGGTTATTTAAGTGTGGTACACGCTACAAATTTGTTTGATTGTTTGAAGTTGTGCAGTATTTGATAGTATCTCAGTTATACATATGGTTTTTATGCCCCAGAAGGTGGGCATATAGTGATCACACTGTCCATCTGTCTGTCCGTATGAAATTCCGTCACACTTTGCGTTTAGGTTTCGAAAAATGTGTCAAAACACTTTGCGTTTAGGTTTCGAAAAATGTGGAAAAAGGGGGCATATTTCATCCTATGGTGACAAGCCTTGTTAAAAAGTTTTTGATAGTATTTCAGGGATATAAATGGCCTTATAAATACTGTAACACAAAACCAAATCCAGTCTCAAAGTCAGAACCTCAATTGACCAAATAGACCAAACAATTTAAATAAACCTAAGAAATTAAATAGACCAAAGAAATTTAATAGACCAAAAAAATTAAATAGTACAAAGAAATTCAACAACTTAGCAGCATAGCAGAGGTCCGCCAGAACCACAAATGCAATTGACCACTCGCCAGCTGTCAATCAAACTCACGGAACAATCAATCAGATTTATTTTATTGTGACCACATGGTCCGACAAACAAAGAGTGTCGAAGTAATTGAATAAGCGTTTTATGTAAACAAAACTATTGGGCAGAGCGATCGCTTATTTGGCGACTGGTCAATTCCCCCTGGCTTAAACACCACTTGACAACGATGTGTCTTGGTGTTTATTGTTAGAAGTGAAATCCAGTAATGTCTTTATGTAGCCACATTTATCAGAGTTTGGATTACCGTAGATGCTGAAAATCAGGAATCAAATGACCTCTGTGCTTGTTCTATATTCAAGGGTCGAATGAAATTTTAAGGGGTCAAAATACTTAAATTGAAGAGTTATTTTGTTTCTGCATATTTGTTAAATTCTCTTAACCCTTTGAGCACTGGAACCGGATTTTGAAGGCCTTTGCAAACAGTTTGGATCCAGATAAGACGCCACAGAACGTGGCGTCTCATCAGGATCCAAACTGTTTGCTATCCTGATAGTATTCTTTAAAAAAAAAATCGAAGAAAACGCTTATTTTAGAAATTCAGCAGACGAAATTTTAGCAGACGACAAATTTCCCAGCATGCAAAGGGTTAATATGTTGTTTTGTACAAACATAAATGCAAGACTATGCAAACAACTCAAACTGTATTATATAAAATATATCTGAGAGTTAGCTTCTTGGTCACAGTTGCATCAAAATGATGCAAGGCAGGTAATTTGAAGTAATCAAAAGTGAGAAAATTGCAAAATGCTTGCATAAAAAAGCAATTCTGCATCAATTTAACTCCCTGTCTATATTTAGCCGCAATTTTGGCCATAAGAACAACTCCGGGAAATGTTCCAGTCATCTGAAGCAGACGTTGTTTTGTGACTGTCACAGAAAATCAATGTGAGGGACCTAGTGCGACAGCAAAACGTATTTGTGTTGTCGCTTAATGAAATATGTGTCTCTAATGAAATGAATTTAGGGCGAGGAAATCGTGGAAAGTTGTTCCCCAGCATCTTTAGGCTTCTTGATTAACTGTGAAGCCACTACACTGACTGCACTACTTTTAAAGTCTGTTTGCTGTTACAAATTGATTTGAACATTCTTCTTTGCATTCATTGGAAGTTAATCTAATGGGGCTTTTCCAGTATTTTGTTTTCACCATTTTATTTTTAATGAATTGGACCATTTGATCTTTAGATTTGGAAAAATCCCATTATCATGACAAAATTGGGAAATTCAGTATTTTTTTAAGATTATATTTGCTAAGTTTCAACTCATAAAGTTTGATAGGGAGATGAACTGATTATTGTAAATTTTCTTCCTGAGTATTTTGGAAATTGAGACGCATACTTAAGCCCCTCAAAAGCCCTTTCAAACAAGATCCATTTCAAATTCAAAGTATATTTGAAAAATGTTAAAACATTACCAACTCACCGAGTCAGGCAATATCTAGATTGATCTAGGCTTTCCCATTTTGAAAGCCTTCATTGAATTTCAAGCTTTTGTATTCAAGATTTCAGATTTGTCTGTTTGTTATGTGCATTTTTCAGGTTTGCTTATAACAACTCAACTAAATTCACTTTAAGAAATATGTTTCCATGTTTTTTTAAATACATTCAGCATCCTACTTATAAAAAAACCAAATGAAAAACACATTACTTTTGTTTGCAGTGACCAACTTTTACCATAACACAACAATTATGTAAATAAGCTTGCTTGTTTTGGCAAGTTTGAAATTCATAATTTCCCTGTGCATAATTGTATTTTTATGGTCAAACATCTGAAGGCTTCAAACTGTGAGCTTCTCATCATTTATTATTTAACTCTTTCAGTGCTGGAACCGAATTTTGAAGGCCTTTGCAATTAGTTTGGATCCAGATGTGATGCCACAGAACGTGGCGTCTCATCAGGATCCAAACTGTTTGCTATTCTGATAGTTTTCTTTGAAAAAAAATCAAAGAAAATGCTTATTTTAGAAATTCAGCAGATAACATTTTAGCAGATGACAAATTTCCCAGCATGCAAAGGGTTAAATCCAGTTCTATTTTTGTGACTTATGTAAATTTAGTAACACTTAGTTAGCATTGTCTGCATCAGAAATTATTTACCCTAATTTGTTTTGGGGATAATTTGCATAATTATACTGGTGTTTAAAATGTCTGGATTTTGCAAAAACTTTGTGCAAGTTTAAGTTCAATACTGTTTTCTCCAATGAGCACTAATTGAACATATCCTCTTTTATTATAAGACTATTATTATTTACACTAACACAGTGTTTTTTTTCTCACCATTTTGGGAATGGGGCCGGGTCTCTTTGGATTGGGTAAAATAGCTGCGTTTTGACTAAAATTGGAAAACTGTACTGTTGTTGTTTTGCTAACAAAAGCTTTAAAAACAAGAATCAAAGTGTTTTCAATATTGTATTTACTTAGGTCAACGTATAGGGCCGGATGGGAATACAATTTTGTGATTAAAAAAAAAAAAATGTTGGAAACCTTCAGTTGGGAAATTTGAGGTCACATTTGGGAAAAATATATACTTTTTTCCATTGAGAATGGGGCCTTATACCGGCCCCGAATTTGAGCGAAAAAACATTACCACTAGAATGGGATATAAAAGCTGTTTGCCATTTTGAATAATGATATAGTGATATGAAACAACAACAACAAAACAATAACAACAAACATACATTATTTTGTATTTCTAATGATTTATCTGTCTTTATTGTGTTGTCTGTTTTCAGTTCGAGTGTGTGCGTATATGCTGCAAATTTACAGCAAAAACGTGTTTGATATATTGAAACCTTTTGCTTTTATATATATTGGTAATATAACTGTAGATGTTAATGAACAATTTCATTAATCAAGTATTTTAGTATTACTATGATTTGATCTATAATAGTTGTTGTTGTTTTCTGTTTTCAGTCTGAGTGTGTTGGTTCCCTGCCCAATCTTCAGGAGCTCTGGCTTGACTGTAATGACCTTCAAGTACTACCTCCGGTAAGGGGCCGCTCTGTTGTATAACATAACATAAATGATTCTTAACACTTTACCTCACAGATATGCATCTTGACGCATTTCAGTCCCTTAGTAAATCAAATAGTATTTAAAGACCTTTCTTAATAGATCCATGTTTAAAAGCTTTCATACCTAACACTTATGATATTGATGAACAGCAAACAGCATAAAACCTGAACAGCCTGCAAGTTACTTGGAGGCTGTTCTGGTTTTATGCTGGTTGCATATAGCCATTTTCACTTTGCTTCTGAGCGGAAAAGGGTTAACTCTAAGCGATCTATTTTATAATGAGTTTTTGTGAATCCAGTAAGAAGGTTATATTTGTTAATGAAGGGACAAACAACCCTTCCTGTGAAAACTCAAACAAAAAAGTTTAAAAAAAATGTACATAGAAGGAATGAAGGCCTGGATACCATCTATGACTTGAGTCATATAGTTTACAGATATGAAACCTAAACGCATAATCATGAACAACACTTTCNTTAGTAAATCAAATAGTATTTAAAGACCTTTCTTAATAGATCCATGTTTAAAAGCTTTCATACCTAACACTTAAGATATTGATGAACAGCAAACAGCATAAAACCTGAACAGCCTGCAAGTTACTTGGAGGCTGTTCTGGTTTAATGCTGGTTGCATATAGCCATTTTCACTTTGCTTCTGAGCGGAAAAGGGTTAACTCTAAGCGATCTATTTTATAATGAGTTTTTGTGAATCCAGTTAGAAGGTTATATTTGTTAATGAAGCGACAAACAACCCTTCCTGTGAAAACTCAAACAAAAAAGTAAAAAAAAAATCTGCATAGAAGGAATGAAGGCCTGGTTACCATCTATGACTTGAGTCATATAGTTTACAGATATGTGAAATTTTAGAACTGTGCATATAAAATGATTTCTCAGTCTTCATGTGTTCTCATCTTTAGCATATTATCACAAATGTCTTTTTCCTAATATCCCAAATTATTAAGTCCCATTATCATAATCATGAACATCACTTTCCGCTTTTATGGAATTGTTTGTTTAAAGGAAGTCTTTTCTAAATGAAGTCAGCCTAGACGGAAAGTATTGTCCCAGACTAGTATTTGCTCACTGCACAAGCTGATCTGGGACGATACCTAGGCACATGCATTAACCCTTTGAATGCTGGTGTAAAATTAGCATTTTCTTTGATTTTTTTTCTAAGACCACTATCCGAATAGCAAACAGTTTGGATCCTGATGAGACGCCACGTTTTGTGGCGTCTCATCTGGATCCAAACTGTTTGCAAGAACTTCAAAATCCGGTTCCAGCGCTCAAAGGGTTAAGCCCAGTTTTCGCAGCTCATGTTAATATTTGCATGAAGGACAGACAAGATCTCTGTTGCAGATCGTAGGCAACCTAAAGAAGCCTAAATCTTTCCAGTCAGTTACCTCAAAGTATAGAGTGTGTTGACGACGGAATTTATATCATTGGTTCTGACATTGCATAAATTTATACTTTCGAGTATTGCAAATCGCATGTTTCTTCTACGCCTGATCAATATTGCTCTTTCCTACTATGACACATTTCTACTCACATTATCGCTTATTTCTAATCATCATCACACAAAATGTCTAATCATATTCAATGCTTTCATGAAAGACAGTCACTATTTCTGTTGCAGATCATAGGCAACCTGAAGAAGCTCACCCAGTTGGACGTGTCTGAGAACGTTCTAGAATTCATTCCTGAGGAGATCTCTGGGCTCACCAACCTCACTGACCTCTGTCTGTCACAGAACAACCTCGAGAGGCTGCCAGAGGGAATAGGTACGGCTTGTTTGAGTTCATGGCCCAGTATCACAAACTTTCTACATTTTTGAGCTCAACTCTGAAGATTAGATTTTTAGTTTCCACTCAGGTGACAGGCCTTTTTCTGTCTATTTGGGGAAAAAGTACCTAGCAAAATGGGGATTTTTCGAGTCGCGAAATTTTCAAATTGGGAAGAATTTTCATCGACCAAAGCATTATTTGGGTAGGGGGTATTATGGCTATATTATGTAGGTTGTTTAAAAACAAAATTGAGATATAGAGTATAAAAATCATAAGTCATAAGACACTTCTTTCTAAAAAAAAAAAAAAAATTTTTTTTTTTTTTTTTTGAGGGGATTTTTTTTGAGAATTGGGGTAAAAATATGCATATTTTGCATGGGGAATGGGTCCAACTATCGGACCCGTGAAATATGCAGAAAAAGGCCTGGGTGAGTATTGAGAATGTTGGTCTGCCCAGGAACATTCTCAAATCTCAGCTATAAAAATAGGCACATTTTCCTCCTCAAACTCAGGATTGAGTCAGACTCAAAACTTAAAAAACTTGTGTGAAGACCACATTAAGCATGGTGGTCAAACTGATCAGAAAAATTGAGGAAAAACTCAACGTTGAGCCGGAATATTGACTTAGGTATGTTCGTGATACTAGGCCCTTGTGTTTGATACACTGCTCTTTTCTTGTTGCAGGTCAGCTAAAGAAGCTGGGCATATTGAAGGTGGATTCCAACAGGCTGATAGAGCTCACATCACAGATTGGGAAGTATGTACAGTAATTTCTCTAATGTAAGCTGCAATTTTGTGTAATAGGAAAGTATGTACCATAACTCTTTCAGTGCTGGAACCGAATTTTGAAGGCCTCTGCAAACAGTTTGGATCTAGATGAGACGCCATAGAACGTGGCGTCTAATCAGGATCCAAACTGTTTGCTATTTTGATAGTATTCTTTGAAAAAAAAATCGAAGAAAATGCTAATTTTAGAAATTCAGCAGACGACATTTTAGCAGACGACAAATTTCCCAGCATGCAAAGGGTTAATATCGCAAATATAAGCCACAATTGTTTGTCAAAGGCACCTAAAAAATGAAATCTGAAAATGTGATATAAAAAAGTTGTTCAATTCAAAAGGCTTACAAAAGTTCCCAAAAAGAAACCTAGCTAGATATTATTATAAACCCTATTTAAGGATTTTGTTCTATGTTTACCTTATTTGGGGATAACATAATTTTGGGGACAAAAAGGTAGTATTGTCTACATGCATGCATTCACATGATGGTAGTGACAAATTCACATCTTTCATTTCAGCTGTGAGAACTTAGAAGAACTTATCCTCACTGAAAACCTGCTGTCGGTAAGTTGCAGACGTGTAATTGCCAAGTGTGGGGGAAGACTAGCTGATTAATTAGGAATTAAATAGAAGTCCTTATATAGCGAAGGTCGACCACAGTGCAAAAAGGTCTTAAGATTGTCTGGAGATTTCATCCGGAAATACCCGCTATTTCCATATGCATATGTACATTACTTTGATGTCTAGCGAGAAACATCTTTTCACAGACATAATACAGACATTTTTTAAGGATGGCAATTCTCAGGGTCACAATTTCTGAGTGCCTATTTGTGGATCAAGAAACAAAAGGAAGGCCATTTATTTGCAATTCTCAAAGTCATAATTTGAGACTAGCCATAAGTGGACACATTTTTTGTCTGGAATTGGGAATATGTTGTTTTTTCTTTGGTAATAACATTTCATATATGAGAAGTGCAATCTCTATATCCGGATAAGTTATCTCTATTGGGTTATGGTTTTATGGCTGTATACTTCTTTAAAAGTATATACATTATGAGGTATAGATACACTAATCTTCATTGAACATGTTCAACCTAAAACATTAGAATCTTTTGTCAGACAAAATCTGAAAGCTGGTTAAGGGTTTTTATGCCCCCTTCTTCGAAGAAGAGGGGGTATATTGTTTTTGGCCTGTCTGTCATTCTGTCTGTGACTCTGTCTGTCTGTCTGTCGGTCTGTCCCAAAACTTTAACCTTGGTCATAACTTTTGCAATATTCAACATAGGAACTTCATTTTTGGCGTGCATGTGCATCTATTGGAGCTGCACATTTTGAGTGGTCAAAGGTTAGGTCAAGGTCATCCTTCAAGGTCAAAGGTCAATTATATGGGTCAAATTCATAACTTTTGCAATATTCAACATAGCAACGTCATTTTTGGCGTGCATGTGCATCTCATGGACCTGCACATTTTTAGTGGTCAAAGGTCAAGGTCATCCTTCAAGGTCAAATGTCAGATATATGGGTCAAAGTCATAACTTTTGCAATATTCAACATAGCAACTTCATTTTTGGCGTGCATGTGCATCTCATGGAGCTGCACATTTTTAATGGTCAAAGGTCAAGGTCATCCTTCAAGGTCAAAGGTCAAATATATGGGTCAAATTCATAACTTGCAATATTCAACATAGCAACTTCATTTTTGGCTTGCATGTGCATCTCATGGACCTGCACATTTTTAGTGGTCAAAGGTCAAGGTCATCCTTCAAGGTCAAAGGTCAAATATATGGGTAAAAATTCATAACTTTTGCAATATTCAACATAGCAACTTCATTTTTGGCGTGCATGTGCATCTCATAGACCTGCACATTTTGAGGGGTCAAGGTCAAGGTCATCCTTCAAGGTCAAAGGTGAAATATATGGGTCAAATTCATAACTTTTGCAATATTCAACATAGCAACTTCATTTTTGGCATGCATTTGCATCTCATAGACCTGCGCATTTTGAGTGGTCAAAGGTAAAGGTCATCCTTCAAAGTCAAAGGTCAAATACATGGGTCAAATTCATAACTTTTGCAATATTCAACATAGCAACTTCATTTTTGGCGTGCATGTGCATCTCATAGACCTTCACATTTTGAGTGATCAAAGGTCAAGGTCATGGTCATCCTTCAAGGTCAAAGGTCAAATATATGGGTCAAATTCATAGCTTTAGCAATATTCAACATAGCAACTTCATTTTTGGCGTGCATGTGCATCTCATAGACCTGCACATTTTGAGTGGTCAAAGGCCTAGGTCATCATTGTTTTTGGTATTTTTTTGGCCTGTCTGTCATTCTGTCTGTCCAAAACATGTTCTTTAAACTTCACATGTGCATGCATCTCATTGACATCTACAATCAAACATGGTTTGAGGTCACTAGGTAAAAGGTCAAGGTCACTTGGACCTTTACATTCAAAATATAACCTTGTTTCTAAAATAGCTGCCGTGCGGCTTCAAAGCCCAGTAGAGGGCATTGTGTTTCACAAACACAGCTCTTGTTCATTAAAATTTCAATTCTAATGCTCGTAAAAGACATTTTGATTGTCCCAATGCCACTATGTTTTGTACAAAGTTTTGCATTATGAGCCTTGTTTATTGATTCCAGGAATTACCCAACACGATCGGCGAGTTGCGCAAGATGACCAACTTCAATGTGGACAGAAATCGACTGACAGAGATTCCAGTGGAGGTAAGGGGCGTAATTATCCCCTGCCAAAGTCGGAGACATATAGAATTGGCGTTGTCCGTCATTCCGACCGTCATTCCATCTGTCCTTCTGTCCGTCCATCATTCCGTCCTTCCATCTGTCACAACATTTTGAAATTAGCGGGGATATCAATTCAAAGAATCTGCTTGTTCTTGTTCTGTATGGTAGTTAGGCTGTGAAATCAAACTAAGTTTTTTGTAAGATGAATTAAAGAACAATACTTTTTTTCATTTGAAACTTTTGTCAGAATATCTTGCAGCATTTTTGCTTATTGGGATGGAAATCTAAATAAAAAAGGAAGCTTATTTATCTACATTTGGCTGAACGCACAAATCAATATGAAGCTTAGTGACCATTCAAACACTCGTAAAAATCACAGACTCTGGTTGAATACCACTGCAAACACACACAGTATATAGTTGTGATTATATTCTAGATTTTGAAGCCATTTTACATTTTCCTTGTTATTCACCTTAAATTTTGTTTTCATTTTTTTGACATGGTTCCTTTCAGATTGGGAAATGCAAGAAGTTAGATATTCTTTCCATGAGGGATAACCTGCTGCTTCGATTGCCCCAGGAGCTCGGTTATTTGAAGGAGTTACATGTCCTTGACGTGTCTGGAAACAGGTGAGTAGTCCCTACAGAACACCACAAGTGATCTGCTTAATCCTTTCCGGCTCAGAAGTAAAGTGAAAATAGCTATATGCAACCAGCATAAATGCAAAAAAAAAAAGACTGTTAAAAAAGAATGCAGACTGCACAGGCTAATCTAGGACGAAACTTTACGCACATGAATTAAGCCCTGTTTTCCCACAGCGAGGCTCCTATATAATTGATCCACTTGATGTGAGCCATCATATCAACAAACATAGTCCTGAAGGCCCTATGACTTTGGAGAACGAGAATCAAGTTTCAACTGAAATATTTTGGTTTTGGGCATTGTTTCGTCAAAATTATATTTGATTTGTTATAGCCAGACGATGGGCCAAAATTTAAGTCAGTGCAATATATATTTGTCTGTATTTTCATATTTGAATAATTGCACTCCAATTCCTGAAGGCTGGAGTACCTTTTTTTGTCATATAGATTTTATTTACCTCCATATACTGTATTGTTAGTTGACATGTTAAATTTGTGAGTATAGAATATAGTTCCTATAACAAATCGTTAAACTTGCATGTTTAGCAATAGAAGAGGTATATCAAATCTATGCATAACATTACACAGGTTATGATAGAAACAAAAGTTTGAACTTATAGAAAAAAACACATTAAATCTATCATTTACAAATCAAATGAACATTGAATTTAATATTAAAAGAAAACAATACAATTTACAATAAGATTTTGCTATTGGTCTTCAAATAGGTTGGAGTACCTGCCCATCACAGTGACCAACTTGAACCTGAAGGCCCTGTGGCTGTCCGAGAACCAGGCCCAGCCGATGCTCAAGTTCCAGACAGACTTTGATGAGAGGACCGGTCAGAAGGTGCTCACCTGCTTCCTCCTCCCCCAGCAGGCTTTCCACACCGAGAGCATGGGTGAGTGGTGTCTTTGGGTGTTTTGGGGTGTCTTTGTTGAGCCCCGTAGTGCTCAATAGGTCGTTGTCGGGTCAGGTACTACTTAAAAGTACCCCAGGTACTCTGAAGTTTACTACAAAGTACCATGCGTATGGAAAATAGGCTTTAAGGAACTTTGCCATACTCCGGGGTATGTTTGAGTATATTTTCCTTACCTGGGGTACTTTTAGTATACTAAAGAGTACCATGGGGTACTTTTAAATGAAGTTTTAAGTAGTACCTGAGCCAACAATGACCAATCGAGCCTCGGTTGTTCAATGCAGTGTTTGGTAAAATTATTTGCTGGCATTGATTTATTGTTTTGTTTCATATAAATGCTTTTTGGTCATTTGAGGCTTGTCTCATTATGTGTCCATAACATGTTGTGTGTGTTGTGTTTGATTTCGTTAAGTGTTTTTGTAAGTTTGGGTTGTCTCTGATGTGTCTTATACACTCTAAAAATGTGTTTGGTTTATTTAGAGTATTTTGAATTTTTGTTATGTTTTTTTTTGCAAAGGGATTAAGTTGCGTGTTTAACAACAAAAAATGAAACAGATGAATAAATCAATCTTGATGCCGCTTTAAATATTTTGAGACTTGTCTTCTAGTCTGGCTGTGTGGACTGGCTTTTATTTAGATTTGTTACTCACTTAATAATCATTGTCAAATCACATTGTCTGTTATATTGTGTCTTAAGAGATAACCGCCAGTGTTTTCCAATCAGAATGGATGTTATTGGATTAATCATAGAATGATCCAATCAAATTGTTTGTTACATTGACTCTTGTGAATTAATAACTTTGTTATCCAATCAAAATTCCTGTTACTAAAGCATCAAAACATTTGCTTCATTGATTGAGTTAAGATCTAACCCATACTTAGCCAATCACCTTTTTGATTTGCAATGTTTTTTGGCTTTTTGGTAACTGCGTTAAATTACATTTACTTGTATTCTGTGCAAATCTTAAAATAGGGAAAATTGTTTCCAAGTGAAAAAACTTGCCATTCAAATCTGTTCTTAGTTTCTGTTATGATTGTGAAGTTTTCTTTAAATGTATCTGAAATACGAGGCCGAAAGAACCAACCCAAAATGTCTTTATTCTTCCTGACTTAGTCATCGACACTGAGTCCCTAGACCCCATAATGCAGATGGAATTAGCCAATAGGCTTCGTTTCCGGGCGGGCGTCCTTACGTTCCCGCGCAGTCCTGATGGTGGTAGGTGGAATGGATAAGCCGTCTGCATAGTCCTCTACCATTTTGTACCTTGCATTGAAGCCCTGTAACTTGCTGCACCTATCAGTGTTTTTTACCCCAGGAGTTGTGGTGGGTGGGGCTGGGGTGGGGGTGGGGATGATTCCACATGAGATAAGGATGAGGAGTTGATTTACATTCTTTGCAGTTTCCTGATTATCTTCCTTTGAGTGCCAAAAATTCTACAAATAATCTGTAATTTTTCTAGATCTACTTGAAAATGATGAGTTTTGATGAAGCCCAACGTACAGTATCAACCCAAGCATGTTTTGTCTTCTATGAAATCAATTTTGTTTGTGGGGCACTAATTTTCTTGGATTTTCATGGATCCGCCTAACCACAAAATAAAATGAATGTTAAAGTCGGAAGTCTTATATCAGGAAAAGAAAATTCCATGATTTTTAAGATTTAACAAATTTGCCCGATTTTATGAATTCACAATTTCATGTCAACAAAATTTAATGAATCCACAATATATACAGTCCATGTGAAAACCAGCCTCGTAATTGGCCTATTGGTTAGGGGAGGACTTTATTACAGTGCTCTTAAATAAATCTGCCCATATTTGATCACTTTTAGAGTTGGAATCATTTTGGAAGTCATTTTCCAAAGTACCCTGAATCGTTCTAAGTCTGAAGTCCCCTAGATGCGTGCAGTTTTCTCCCTGCCTCCCTCTCTCCAGTGGGAAAACATTGACAGGTGCACATTAATTGAAATTGAGTGAGTCTTGCCTGCTTATGTTGTCAGACTTTTTAGTGCCCAACAAATATGCATTAACTCTTTTTATGACATTCCTATATTGTTTTTGAGAATGCCTATCTTATTTGAGATATGCTTTTCATGCATTATTTACTGGCAGAATATTTTGCACGACAAGTATCAATTATGAAAGTCAAGTAACAACAGGGGTGTGATTTTTCCGCGGATTTCCGCAGATTGGGTTGTCCCGGTGGTCAATTCTGAGATTCGCGTGAATTCGTAGAAAAAATGTTGGGGGATAGGTGCTACGACCGATTCCGCAGACGTATTTCATAAGCGGCCTGAAATATCCGCGGCCCGTGAAATCTCTCCTCATATTACACTGGTAGATTCTGCCTAAGCATTTTAGAAACGAGCGATGTCATTGGCTGTTGTTTCCCAATCTTCCAATTGAAATCGGTCTTTGAAAATGNGTATCTAGACAATATCTAGGTCAAGTTCGAATATGGGTCATGCCGGGTCAGAAACTAGGTCGAAAAACAGATTGATTTTGAAACAAGGGTGGTAATTGTGATGAACAATCAGTAGCAATGCACATTTTTAATTGCAGTTGTCTCCCTTTATCAGATTTTTTTTTTTTTAAACCTGGTTTTGTGACAATTTTGTCCCTTGTTTAAAAGTAAATTATAAATTTCTTGTTCATCACTGTTCTATTGTTAACCAGTCAAAAAAATGTATCAAACCAAAGTTTTCGAATTCATTCCTTGAAGGTGACACCTGGTTAATTGTAATATAATTGTGAGATCATCTGTGTTTTACCATATTATTTGACATAAGTTTTCCATGACCAGGCTTGTTTGCATTTCATATAGAATTACCCATTGTCGTAAATAATAATTTGCATATCAATATTCGGTGTCTTATTTCAAAACAGACCGTTGAAGGTTATTTAAGTGTGGTACACGCTACAAATTTGTTTGATTGTTTGAAGTTGTGCAGTATTTGATAGTATCTCAGTTATACATATGGTTTTTATGCCCCAGAAGGTGGGCATATAGTGATCACACTGTCCATCTGTCTGTCCGTATGAAATTCCGTCACACTTTGCGTTTAGGTTTCGAAAAATGTGTCAAAACACTTTGCGTTTAGGTTTCGAAAAATGTGGAAAAAGGGGGCATATTTCATCCTATGGTGACAAGCCTTGTTAAAAAGTTTTTGATAGTATTTCAGGGATATAAATGGCCTTATAAATACTGTAACACAAAACCAAATCCAGTCTCAAAGTCAGAACCTCAATTGACCAAATAGACCAAACAATTTAAATAAACCTAAGAAATTAAATAGACCAAAGAAATTTAATAGACCAAAAAAATTAAATAGTACAAAGGAATTCAACAACTTAGCAGCATAGCAGAGGTCCGCCAGAACCACAAATGCAATTGACCACTCGCCAGCTGTCAATCAAACTCACGGAACAATCAATCAGATTTATTTTATTGTGACCACATGGTCCGACAAACAAAGAGTGTCGAAGTAATTGAATAAGCGTTTTATGTAAACAAAACTATTGGGCAGAGCGATCGCTTATTTGGCGACTGGTCAATTCCCCCTGGCTTAAACACCACTTGACAACGATGTGTCTTGGTGTTTATTGTTAGAAGTGAAATCCAGTAATGTCTTTATGTAGCCACATTTATCAGAGTTTGGATTACCGTAGATGCTGAAAATCAGGAATCAAATGACCTCTGTGCTTGTTCTATATTCAAGGGTCGAATGAAATTTTAAGGGGTCAAAATACTTAAATTGAAGAGTTATTTTGTTTCTGCATATTTGTTAAATTCTCTTAACCCTTTGAGCACTGGAACCGGATTTTGAAGGCCTTTGCAAACAGTTTGGATCCAGATAAGACGCCACAGAACGTGGCGTCTCATCAGGATCCAAACTGTTTGCTATCCTGATAGTATTCTTTAAAAAAAAAATCGAAGAAAACGCTTATTTTAGAAATTCAGCAGACGAAATTTTAGCAGACGACAAATTTCCCAGCATGCAAAGGGTTAATATGTTGTTTTGTACAAACATAAATGCAAGACTATGCAAACAACTCAAACTGTATTATATAAAATATATCTGAGAGTTAGCTTCTTGGTCACAGTTGCATCAANATGGCGCCGTAGTGAAGCGAAAATTAACATGATCGAAATGACAAAAATCAATCGAATTAACAACTGACATCATGTAGTTAGATTGGAATAATGAAATATGTTTGTCAACGATAAAGACTACGTTTTAGATGCAAGCAACACATAGTTTGTTTACAAATGTGCACAGTGAGTTTGTGTCCTGGAAACCAGTGTTTGCAAATTCAATGGAGTTCAGTCTACTCGCAAAGTAAAACAATTTAGAAGAGTATCATTCAATAGACAAATATGATTTGATTTATATGTTAGTGAATCTGTGTATAATCAGATGCATATGCATATTCTGCTTTATTATGTTTGTCACGCTGTTCAGTTAACTGAAATAGCATTGAACTGAAGATGTGAAATGCAATATTTTGAAAGGTAAACACATTAAATATATCAATTTAACTCATTTTAAAACACCATTAACACAGCAAGAACACTCAAGTGTGTTTGATTATATTTGTTAATGTTTCCCCCAATGTGATATTAAATAAGTTCATTTACTGTATAAATCCAATACATTGAAAAACTGCTGTTTTTGATCACAATAAATACTGTTTACTTTGCATCCTCAGTATGTTAAATATAATTATGAATTGTTTATTTTAATGTTTGTTTTAAGGTTTGTCATTGCGTTATGCGTGCGAATCGTGTAATCAAAATCAGTCGACAGAATTTTCCTCCCCTCTTACTTGGCCTCAATCACACCCCTGAACAAGCATTTTATCGTCATTTATTTTGCAAGCTCATGAAGATGTACGCTTGAAACTTGAATATATATATTGAGTACAAGAAAGTTACATGTATAGCATTAATTTTGTTCTCTATAAAAAACACCTACACATTTGTGGCGTGTTCTGAGAAAACTGGGCAAAATGCTTGTGCGTAAAGTGTCATCCCAGATTAGCCTGTGCAGTCCGCACAGGCTAATCAGGGATGACACTTTCCGCCTAAATTGGATTTTTGCTAAGAAGAGACTTCATTTAAACGAAAAATGTCATAAAAGTGGAAATTGTCGTCCCTGATTAGCCTGTGCGGACTGCACAGGCTAATCTGGGATGACAATTAACGCACAAGCATTTCGCCCAGTTTTCTCAGAACACGCCACATTTGTCAAATGAAGCATGATGTTTTCATTCAAGTTAGGTACATTTTTCTTTGGAACATTGAAGGGCAAGGCTCACTGTTTAATTTGACATGATCAATTTCCATGTTCAGAAAATAGCATTGTTCTGATAATTTTTATTTGTATATGCCTTCCCAAGGAGATTGATTCTTTTGGTATAAATTAATATATAAACATTTTAGTGCTACAAAGGCTTAGACAAGTTTCATGCTCAAATGTTTGTGAACATAGTTAAAGAGTCAGTCTTCTCAGGCTTCTAGAAAAAGATCCACAGTTTGCAGTATAGAATTCAGAAGACCAGTCACCATTTCAGACGGATTGAAGCCTGCATTTGAAACTCGCTCTGGGAAATCAGGGCTTAACGGATGTACAGGCTAATCAGGGACAACACTTTCTGCCTAAACTGGATTTCGCTAAGACGAGACTTCCTTAAAACCAAAATACCATAAATAGGGAAAGTGTTTTCCCTGATAAGACTGTTTGAACTGCACAGGCTAATCTGCGATGACACTTTACGCACGTGCTTTAAGCCCTGTTTTCCCAGAGCGAGGCCCATTTATTTCAGGAATGCCAAGTGTGTGTGTGTGTGTGTGTGTGTGTTAAAGCCTTGTTACATGTTTGGGCAGGGTTGTTTGTTTCGTAGTTATCAAGTCATGTTTTCAGCCCTTATTTACAGTACTGGTATTTGCTTGTGTTATGCGAGCATTTTGAATTACTTGACCATTAAGCTAGTGCTTATTGTCCCCTACCGGTTTCAACGAGGGGACTTATGGTTTGCGCTCTGTGTGTGTGTCAGTCAGTCAGTCTGTCTGTCAGTCCGTCACACTTTTCTGGATCCTGCGATAACTTTAAAAAGTTCTTAATATTTTTTCATTTAACTTGAAACATGGATAGATGGCAATATGGACATTATGCATGTCATTTCATTTTGTTCCACGTCAAAAATTTTGGTTGCTATGGCAACAAATATATAAAAAATAAATAAAAAAATCGGACAATGGTGGAGCCGGTATGGGACATCATTGCTTGGCAATAGTCTTGTTAACTAGTAAGGATGTTATAACATTAAATAGTTCATTATACATAACATAACCCAATAAGGAAGTTGAATTTATGGTATGGAATGACATAGTTTTAGATGGTTTTAACATATTTGTTAGTAGTCATGTATAGAAAAAATGTTAAATGTTATTTTTGTGTATACAGCTACAAACTTGCATGATGCATCAGTAAGCTATGTTAACATTAACAATAATGCTAAGAAGTATTATATGATCACTGATCAATACAAATAGCATAATTTCCATTTTGTAAGAAATCAGGAATTTAATAATAGAACTAAAATAATTATTTGACATTATATTAAACCCCCCCCCCCCCCCCCCC